>JBBPNN010000996.1:0-13165 GCA_038090935.1 Hortiboletus campestris | reverse complement strand
GAGAAGGAGTGGGGCAGGGATGATGGCGGTCGAAGGGAGAGAGAGGTTCGGTATATAAATGAAGGAAGTTACGTTAGTCAACAAAGAAAGAAAAATAAAGTGACGTGCTTATCAACTGTGTCTGGGGTCTCTTGATTACGGTAATGCTGGTACCTTGAAGTTGCTAGCCGGCAAAAGCACCGAGTGGTAACAATCGACCTCTGACTCAACTGCATCAAATTTTCCCCGCTTTCGCATCCGTTCCTCCTTATCTAGTCGTGTGACTCGTTGGCCGCGCCACTTAAGTACTGGCTCAACCCAGACCTGCCCCAGTCTCCGCCGACGTCCCCACTGGCTTCTGTCTCTGATTTAGTGAGACCATCTCTGTGGTTCCTACCGGTAGCCAGGTCACAAGTTACTTCCCCGACGGCTCAAGTACGGACAACCTTACCAACAACAGCAACACAACTGTCCATTTGGCAATTCCAAACGCAAAGCAATATCGATACGGACTTTACAACATATGGATTACCATGTTGCGTTTACATCTCATACAGAAGATCTACAGCAGCCGGGTAAACGGGCACCCGTCTCATATCATGAAACATAGGTGACGACAGAACGGGTGTGGCAGCTGTACTGCGACGTTACGGTCGAACGTCCGGCAGCATTCGTTGTATACAGGGTGTGCTTGAGGTGCCGTTGCTCGCCGAGATAAGCTAAGGAGGTGAGGTCCAGTGACAAGCATTCCAGTTTTGGATGGATAAGATGATGACGGACCCCGATTCTGACTGTGGTTCAGTGCTGGGAATCCACATTTAGCCCTGGACAGGAATCTTTATCGCGAGTATCTGCTTACTCCTTACAAATATAGTGTGCATCCACGGAGATTTCACGCAGATCACTGTTTCATACTGCTGAAGCGTCCCCCGAACACGTGCATCATGAAACCAGAAACATTCTGTTGCCTCACCACTGGCAGTCAATTGCCGGATTAGAACCAGGTGTGTAACGTATAGATCCGCAAGAAGCCCTGCATGGGTAGTAGGTATAAACCAGCTGCAATGCGCCATCACATCAAGCATTAAATTTCCTGCTTTCCCTCACCCTCCTTCGCATTATCAACGTCGCGGAACATGTCGATCAGGACAAGCGTAGATACGGACCCCGTCAATAATGAAAAGGATGTCACTCTTGTCAATAGTGCTAGTGATGTCGTGGAGCCTGCAGAGCGTGCCAGGTTACTACGCAAACTAGACTGGCATCTCCTGCCTCTAGTATCTTTGCTATACCTTCTCTCGTTCCTGTGAGTTATGATGAAAGTCTAAGCCACCTGAGATTTGACTGATGCTTTGCACTCCAGAGATCGCTCGAATATCGGCAAGCATTATCCAACATTTTTGGTTGGGTCATATATCTCATACCACCTTCCAGGCAACGCTAGAGTCGCGGGTATGTCGACTGACCTGCACCTCGTTGGACTCAGGTATAACACTGCTGCTGCTGTCTTCTATGTGCGGCTTTCCATCCTTTCATTTTTGAAGCATGATCAATGCTCTTTCAGATTCTATACATTTTTGCGGAAGTCCCATCGTAAGTTGGAGCAGCAGACACCCATTCTATGAAATAACCTTTGCGCAGGAACATCATCCTTAAGCTCTTTCGACCATCCAGATGGTGTACGACCATCATTCTTCTCACGTAGCTTTTTCCCTCTGACCAAATTGCCGTTGCAGTACCTACGATCATGGTCGCATGGGGACTGGTCATGACGCTTATGTGTCTTGTGAATACATACCAAGGACTCCTTGTGTAAGGGTTCGAAATATTTGATTTGCTCTGAGCTCCTGACGTTGGTATCGTCTTTATATAGCGCGCGAGTTTTCCTCGGTCTCACAGAGGCTGGATTATTCCCGGGTGTGAACTACTACCTTGCAATGTGGTATCCGCGTACAGATCGGGCAATGCGCATTGCGATATTCTTCTCTGCCGCAACCGTCGCGGGTGCTTTTGGTGGCATTCTTGCGTAAGTGCTCTTTCGAATTCCGTGCAGTATGTATGTAACTCACGCACCAAAAGTTATGCTATTGAAAAAATGGATGGGTATGTAATACTTGCAAACGGAATTTTCTGCCGGTGAGTTTATATTCCTCCTGCAGGATCGGTGGCCTCCATGGTTGGCAGTGGATCGTAAGCATTCATGAAAGAATTGCATGGCGCAACATACTCACCCAAGGTGGTTAAGTTTTGCCTGGAAGGACTTGGCGAGTCCCCAGTTTACCTCGGGATGCGATTGATCGAGCTTACACTCCTACAGCTACGATGATCATAGCTTTTGGAGCATTCTTTTTTATGCATGATGTACGCGCAAATGCCTCGGTCCCGTGGAGATGCTTATCGCCACATGCTTAGTTCCCAGAGACAGCGTCGTTCTTGACAGAGACCGAAAGACGCAATATCGTCGGGTTGTTGAAGCATGACTCGCAAAATCTTGCAACGCACTACGACTTCCAATTCGTTCTACAGGCTATCAAGGACTATAAAACGTACATTCTATCCTGTATATTCATTGGGTACGTAACCCGAACTATCTTCAAGTTGTGTCTTATGCTCTAACATTCGCACGGACTGCTAGTTTGGTCGTTCCCGTTTACGCAATCGCTCTTTTCACCCCTACGATCATCAAGGAGCTCGGTTACTCTGCTGCTAATGCCCAGCTACTCTCTGTCCCTCCTTTCGCTGCGGGCTGCGTATGTACCATTCTTGTTGGTGTTTATTCCGACATTCGCAAGCTCCGTGGGCCGTACGTGATCGCCGGGGCATTTGTTTCTTTGATGGGGTATATTGTCCTATACACCCAAACGAGCCCTGGGGCTTCGTATGGCGGCGCCGTCCTCGCTACGGCCGGTGTATTCCCGACTATCGCCGTTCACCTTGCATGGGCTGGCTCGAATGCTGGAGGGGATGTGAAACGTGGTGCCGTCATTGCCATGATCGTTGCATTGGCGAACCTGGGAGGGCAAGTAGCACATTTCCGTCCAACACGAATTTACAATCTGATAGAAAAGTAATAGATTCTGTGCATCCTTTATTTACTTTGATCCTCCACGATTCCACGTTGGCCACGGGACAAACATGGGTTGTCTGAGCCTCTCGTGCGCCCCTATTTAATATCTACCATTATCTATTTACTGACCACTTGATAATCAGCATGATTCTGTCTACATTTGCGATGTGGAATTACAACAGAATCAACAAGCAGAAAGAAGAGCTGTGTCGCGAGGGTGGAATCACTGAGGATCGCCAGGATGAGTTTCGAAACATGGGAGATGAAAGTCCTCTGTTCAGATACACCCTTTAGCTTGTTTCGTTACCTCTTAATTAATGTGTTGATTGTGCGTTTTCCGTCGATTTTGCTGTTGGTCCTGGTACCGCGTACAAATATAGCCAAAGCCTGCCTGTTTAGAAAATCTTTACTACTCCTACAACTTGTCAAGGTTGATCTTTCCTGCCACCGTTGACGTTCTTCGCTTGGGTGGACGAGTTTCGGTATGCATTTGTACAATTTGACGCTGCAACCTCCAACGGCTGCAACGCAGGCAATTGTCGGTAACTTTTCAGGCGCCCGCACACAAGAAATCATAATTGCGCGCGGCACTCGTCTCGAGCTCCTGCGGCCCGACGTCCAGACCGGAAAACTTTCCACAGTCATCGTATCAGATGTCTTCGGCTCAATACGTTCACTGGCGGCTTTCCGGCTGACAGGTAGTACTAAGGGTGAGCGCTCCGTACGTATTCACGCCTTTTGCTCCAATCTTAACTCTGTTTTGTTCTCAGACTACGCCATAGTAGGGTCTGACTCGGGACGAATCGTTATCTTGGACTATGACCCAAAAACCAGCAGTTTCATCAAGTTACATCAGGAAACCTTTGGAAAGTCTGGCGCGCGACGAATCGTCCCTGGTCAATATCTTGCCACAGATCCGAAGGGTCGCAGTGTTATGATTTCTGCGATGGAGAAGGCGAAACTTGTGTATATCCTGAACCGAGATGCTGCGGCCAACTTGACAATCTCGTCACCATTAGAAGCACACAAGAACAACGCGATTATACACCACATTATCGGTCTTGATGTTGGGTTCGAAAACCCGCTGTTTGCTGCACTGGAAGTCGACTACACAGAGTCCGATCAGGACCCAACTGGGGAAGCCTTCAACAATGCTGAAAAAGTGTGTTGTTTCGACAATTTTCACCCTCTCGGACATCCACTCATGCGAATTTCCAGATGCTCACTTATTACGAGTTAGACCTGGGCCTCAATCATGTTGTTCGGAAATGGAGTGAACCCACTGACCCACGCGCAAATTTGCTCGTTCAGGTCCCCGGGGGCCAAGTAGCGTCAACCGATCGATTTGATGGGCCCTCTGGTGTCCTTGTTTGTTGTGAAGACCACATTATATACCGGCATATGGACAAACCGCAGCATCGTGTCCCCATCCCGCGGCGAAGACATCCACTCGAGGATCCATCGCGGGGCGTCATAATCATCGCAGCCGTTATGCACAAGATGAAGGTCTGTTGCTTGATGATTCAGCATCTCTGTGCTCTCAACGTACACATCGTTTAGGGCGCTTTTTTCTTCCTCCTTCAAAGCGAAGATGGCGACTTATTCAAAGTTACGATAGATCATGAAGAAGACGAAGTCAGGGCACTTAAAATCAAATATTTTGACACCGTACCTGTGGCTAGCAGTCTCTGTATTCTTAAATCTGGTTTCCTTTTCGTCGCTTCTGAGTTTGGTAACCAGTGAGTTTATGCTCCTGCCCTCTAGTTGATGTCTTACCTCCGCATAGTTATCTTTACCAGTTCCAAAAGTTAGGTGACGATGACAACGAACCTGAGTTTAGTTCGACTTCTTACCCCTCGTTTGGCATGGCTGATCCGACTGCCCAATTGCCTCACGCCCATTTCCGGCCTCGCCCTCTGGATAACCTGGCCATTGCCGACGAAGTGGAATCCTTAGATCCTATATTGGATTCGAAAGTAATGAACATTCTGCCGAACTCCGATACTCCCCAAATTTTGGCTGCCTGCGGTCGAGGCGCGCGCAGTTCTTTCCGGATGCTTCGTCATGGTCTTGATGTAGAAGAGTCCGTCAGTTCCGAGCTTCCAGGCATTCCGAATGCCGTCTGGACCACTAAACAACGTGAAGAGGGTGCGTGCTTGCTCATGTCATCAATCGTATCGAATTTACCCCTTCATAGACGAGTTTGATTCATACATTATTCTCTCGTTCGTCAACGGCACACTGGTACTGTCCATTGGCGAGACAATTGAAGAAGTTCAGGACACTGGCTTCCTTTCATCAGCTCCAACTCTCGCAGTACAACAAATTGGGGCAGATGCCCTTCTCCAAGTCCACCCTCATGGCATTCGGCATGTCTTGGCTGATCGACGTGTCAATGAGTGGCGTGTTCCTGAACGTAGGACTATTGTTGCGGCAGCGACGAACAAGCGCCAGGTGGTTGTCGCGCTGAGCTCCGCAGAGCTGGTCTACTTCGAACTTGACCTGGACGGTCAGCTCAACGAGTACCAGGATAGGAAGGCAATGGGATCAACAGTCCTTGCGCTGAGCATTGCAGAGGTTCCTGAGGACCGTCAACGAACGCCTTTCTTGGTGCGTCGAATAAGACTTTGTGCCTCGCAGTTGCTGGAATTCTTCCCCTCATTCAGGCCGTTGGATGCGAGGATCAAACCGTTCGTATCATCTCATTGGATCCGGAAAGCACTCTGGAGACTATCAGTCTACAAGCGTTGACTGCGCCACCATCTGCCATCTGCATAGCTGACATGTTAGATGCAAGTATTAATAAGACCCAGCCAACGATGTTTGTCAACATTGGCTTGCAAAATGGCGTTCTTCTTCGGACAGTGCTCGATCCCTTGAATGGTCAGCTTACTGATACACGTACACGGTCAGTCCTCGTACTAGCTCGATTTGTCGACTTTCTAATCCCCTCACAGTTTCTTGGGGACGCGACCTATCAAACTCATTCGGGTCCAGATACAAAAAAATCCCGCCATCCTTGCGCTGTCATCACGGTCATGGATCAACTACACGTACCAAAACCTCATGCACTTTACTCCTCTGATTTTTGAGAACCTCGACTATGCTTGGAGTTTTTCTGCAGAACTTAGTCCAGAGGGTTTGATCGGTATTACGGGAAGTGTTCTTCGGTGAGTATTCATTCCTTTTGGTTGACTCCAAGATGCAAACAGAGATTCGGATGATACCTCTGAAGAGGGGGTGCCGAAAAGAGAAAAATTTACCAATTGTTCCTACTGAAACGTTAACTCTTCTCAGTAACTATGACCACTAATGTGCTATTCCCGCTAGCATTTTCCAGATACCAAAGCTTGGCATGAAGCTCAAGCAAGACTCCATCCCGCTCTCCTACACGCCTCGCAGGTTTATATCCCATCCAACAAATCGCTACCTCTATCTTATAGAAGGCGACCATCGTGTGATGGGTGAAGAAGCAGTTAATAAGCGTTTGCGACAACTCGTGAGTGACCAATCATCGTTAAATGTTGTGATTCCACGTTCCCTGTAGAGCGAAGCCGGCAAGATGATCGACCAGGAGATGCTTGAGCTCCCTGCTGAAACTTTTGGTCGATGCAAGGCACCCGCAGGGACATGGGCATCGGCAATACGAATAATTGACCCACTCGAGGCATGTAGACCCCCATTGACTCAGTAGCTTTTACTCAACGAATTACAGTCCAAGACTGTTGGCCTGGTTCACTTAGATAACAACGAAGCGGCGTTCTCTCTAGCTGTTGTTCCGTTCGCTGTTCGAGGAGGGGAGCTGCATCTTGTTGTTGGCACAGCATCTGACACGCTCCTTGCACCACGATCATGCACTAGTGGTTTTCTGCGAACATACAAATTTGTTGAGGATGGCGCAGGTTTAGAACTTGTGCACAAAACTGAAACAGATGACGTGCCCCTAGCAGTCATGGCCTTTCAAGGACGGCTTGTAGCAGGTGTGGGCAAAGCACTCCGCATTTACGAGATTGGCAAGAAAAAACTTCTTCGCAAAGCTGAAAACAAAGTCAGTCCGCATACTCTAGGTTGGTTCATGACCTAACTTGATATGCAGACATTCTCCTCCGCTATTGTCACACTCAACACACAAGGTTCCAGGATTCTTGTGGGTGACATGCAAGACTCGATATTTTTCGCCGTCTATAAAGCGCCAGAAAACCGGCTTCTCATCTTTGCCGACGACATGCAACCGCGATGGATCGTTTCATCGACAATGGTCGACTATTGTACTGTCGCAGCAAGTGACAGGTTCGGGAACATATTCGTCAACCGCCTTGATGCCAAAGTTTCAGAACAAGTGGACGATGATCCCACGGGAGCCGGCATACTGCACGAGAAAGGCCAGCTCATGGGCGCTCCACACAAGACGAAGATGATCTGTCACTTCCATGTTGGTGACCTTGTGACGTCAATACACAGGGTATCGTTGGTCGCAGGTGGGCGAGAGGTACTTCTGTACACTGGTTTACACGGCACCATCGGGATACTTGTGCCCTTCGTGTCAAAGGAAGATGTGGATTTCATCTCGACCCTGGAGCAGCACATGAGGACGGAGCAGGGCAGCCTAGTAGGACGTGACCACCTTGCATGGAGAGGGTACTATGTTCCCGTGAAAGCCGTCGTGGATGGGGACCTCTGCGAGACATACGCCCGGTTGCCCGGATCGAAACAGAGCGCCATTGCTGGTGAGTTGGACCGAAGTGTCGGGGAGGTGTTGAAAAAGCTGGAGCAGCTGAGGATTACCGCGAGTGGTTTCTAATCTGGGCCATGCCAGTGCGTTTCTTGTCGTCCCATCTTACGATTTGCTGTACTTTATGTTTGTGCAATCCTGTCGTGTGCCAGTTCGATTCCGGAGTGGTTTAACCACTTGACTCCCGACACAAATCACGACTATGCGTGTAGGTTGGTTAGGTTGGTTCATGATGCGACACTGAATGGTAAATGTTCACGAGTGTGCATAGTGCCTTAGTAATTGTTGGCCTTGGAGCTGTATGACCCCCAATGCATAACTCACAGGATTAACTTCGTTGCTGGGCTGAACATAGATTCTAGACCCCCAAATCAATGGTAAGACGCTTAACTCAATCAGACCGCTCCAACAAAACAAAAACAAATTCTTGAGGGATCACATGCACGGATATGCTACAGGGTATATCTGAACAGAGGACTTTCATCCCCCATGTTTCGAAACTCATCCCTGCGATCTTCAGTGATTCCACCCTCGCGACACTGCTCCTCCTTCTGCTTGTTGATTCTGTTGTAATCCCACATTGCAAACGCAGACGAGAGTATACTGATCATCAAGTGGTCAGCAAACAAATAACGGTAGACATGAGATAGCGGCGCACGAGAGACTCAGACAACCCATGTTTGTTCCGTGGCCAACATGGAATCGTGGTGGATCATAGTAAATAAAGGATGAACAGATGCTATTTCCAACCTCTAAGTTTGTGAAATCATGGTGGACCAGAGTGTGGCTTACCCTCCCAGATTTCCCATTCCAATAACCATGGCAATGACGACGCCACGCTTCACATCTCCTCCGGCATTCGAGCCAGCCCATGCGAGGTCAACAGGAATGGTCGGAAATACACCAACCGCAGCGAGGATGGCGCCAGCATACGAAGCACCGGCGCTCGTTTGAGTGTATAGGACAATATATCCCACCAAAGAGACAAACGCGCCGGCGATCACGTATGGCCCACGGAGTTTGTGGATGTCAGAATAGATCCCAACAAGAATGGTACATAAACAACCTGCAACGAAAGGAGGGACGGAAAGTAACTGGGCATTAGCAGTGGAGTAACCGAGCTCATTGATGATCGTAGGAATGAAAAGAGCAATGGCGTAAATAGGGATGAGTAAACTAGTAGTCCATGTAAACGTTAGAACGGCCACCAGACGCAAGATAGTTCGATTTACTAGTACATACCCAATGTGTATACCAATTTGAATGTAAGTTTTATAGTCCTTGAAGGCCTGTAGAACGAACTGGAAGTTGTAGTGCGTCGCAAGATTTTGCGAGTCATGCTTCAACAACCCAACGATATTGCATCTTTCGGTCTCTGTCAAGAACGACGATGTCTCTGGGAACTAAGTATGTGGCAATAAGCATCTCCACGGGACCGGGGAGATAGTTCCACAGACGTCATGCATGAAGAAGAATGCTCCGAAAGCTATGATCATCGTAGCTACAGGAATTTAAGCTCAATCAGTTCCACCTCACGGTGAACTGGGAACTCACCAAGTCCTTCCAGGCAGAACTAACCACCCTAGATAAGTATGTTGCGCCACATAATTCCTTCATGATTGCTTACAATCCACTGCCAACCATGGAGGCCACCGATCCTGCAGGAGAGAAATAAGCTCGACAGCAGAAGAATTATTTTGAAAGTATCACACACCCTTCCATGTTTTCGATAGCATAACTTTTGGTGCGTGAGTGACAGGTTGCACGGAATTCGAAAGAGTGCTCACGCAAGAATACCACCAAAAGCACCCGCGACGGTTGCGGCAGAGAAGAATATCGCAATACGCATTGCCCGATCTGCACGCGGATACCATAATGAGATGTAATAAGTCACGCCGGGGAATAATCCAGCTTCTGTGAGACCGAGGAAAACTCGTGCGCTACATGTAATAAATACCGGGATCAGAGGGAGGACGCAAATTTTTTGAACCCTTACATGAGAAGCCCTTGGTAGGTGTTCACAAGGCACATAAGCGTCATGACCAGACCCCATGCAACCATGATTGTAGGTACTACGTTGGCAGTTTGGTCAGAGGGAAAAAACTGTGCGCAGAGAATGATGGTTATACTCCATCTGGACGGTCCAAAGAGCTTGAGGATAATATTTCTGCGTGCGCGAAGGTCATTTCACAGAGTGAGAATATGCTGCTTCGACTTACGACGGGACTTCCGCGAGGCCGTATAGAATCTGAGAGAGTGTTGGTCATGCTTTAACAATGCAAGGAGGGAAAACCGCACAAAGAACACAGAGGCAGCAGTGTTATACTCGAGTCCTACGAGGTGCAGGTCCTTCGACATGCCCGCAACTCTAGCATTGCCTGAGAGATGGTGTAAGGCTTGTGATCTGATATTAAGATGGAGGATGACACTTGCCGACATTCGTGCGATCTCTGGGGAGCGAGGCATCAGTCAGACTCCAGGTGGACTAGACGTTTACCATAACTCACAGGAACGAAAGGAAGTATAGCAAAGACACTAGAGGCAAGAGGTGCCGGTCTAGTTTGCGTAATAGCCTAGCGCGCTCTGCAGGGCTGAGTTCCACGACATCGCTAGCACCTTCGACAGTAGCGACATCCCTTTCATTATTGACATTGACAGGGTTTCGGTCCGCGCTTGCCCTGGTCGACAGTGGGATCATCACAATATCCATTCGCGATGCTAAAAATGCAAGAGGGGGGGGGGGGAGCAAACTCGGTGCTTTACGTGCGAGCTCTTGTCACTGGTTAGTAGTGCCCCCCTTATAAGTACCCTTGCATCATGGATGGATAACGTTACGTATATGACCGACCTGGGCTGTCGGGCCTGTTGCTACGTCCGTCAGGTGCACATCTCCTAAGATCAGGGCCGTGGCAGTACGCGCATGGTCAGGTAAAGGGGCGGTAGGGCGCGGTTTCGGGCCTGCGAAAGCTCTCGTCAGGGGGCTTGACCGCTACCCCGACCGCCGCCCTTCCAGGGCCGTTTAGGGAACTACCAGTTATAGCAGACAAAGGGAGTGGGCAAGAAGGGGGGGAGACAAGGTGTGCATGCACGACCCAACGAAAGGCTGGCGGCATAGATATGGGTGGGTGGGGATAAGGAGACTTCCTATCGGCGAGGGCCACTGCCTACGGGCGAGCGGCCAGCAACTTAGGGCCCAGGGGAAAGGACAACCGTTGCACTTCGTCGTTCCTATGCATGTACCACACGGAACTACTAGGCGGTGTCTTCGCCATCCACGAAGGAATTCGATGAAACGACGCTAAGAATAGTTGATTGGGAAAATGGTGCCGAGTTCAACTTGAAGAGTACTGCACAGCCATGTACTTGAATTTATCGCCGAGGCTCAGTAGATACTAAGTTGGCGCCACTGGGGCCCCAAACCCAGCGCCAGGCCTGGCGTTACATGGCAGTTGGTTGAAGATGCAGTGCTGCTGCCAGGCCATCAGCAGGTGCCATCAGCTTCGACGCCGCTCGAGTTACTATATATTAAACCTTGAATTCCTACCAGGCATTCATCTTGTGGGTTGAGGCGAAACTGGCTACTTGAAGCATCTGCAAAGTGGAGCTGCTTTAGCCAGGTATACAAGCTCGAGGCTCGAGCTCCTGTGTGAGGCCGCCGCACTGGAAGTGGGGGTAATGATTCCAAGGCTCTACCGTGCTCCAGTTACCAGTGACTGGTATTGTTCGGGGCTCGAACCGACGAACGCTATCATCGTCCTCGGACCTCGTGTCCTTTCCTGGAGATTCCCACATACAATGAACCTGGCACTGCCAGTCAGCATCTTAGATCTGGTGACATTTAGATCATTCCCAGAGTCAAAGCCAACTAGTGCCCAATTGTTTTCTGCCTGGTATGAAATCCCCGATTTTAAAAAAGCTACCCTACCGAGCATCAAATGGATATCAGAAATCGTCCGGAGCACCAAACGTTCCACCTTTGGTCTTTACGTTCTTCTTGTTACCTCGCTTAGTCCCCGTACCGCGGGTGCTTCCTCCTCGAGAGCGAGGTGCCTTGCCTCCCCTCGTTGAAGATGATCTAGGACGCTTGGACGGTGCACCTGGACAATCTTTGTGCACCAATTATTACCTCGCATAGCCAAATAAATTCAAGTATCAAATACCTGTTGTCCAATGCCCAGTCTGACCACATTTGAAACACTCGTCACCTCCGGACGCGCCACCTCTGTCTCGTGGTTTCGTTCCCGTGGCTCTAGAAGCTTGGTGTGTGGCCACCCCACCAGGACAAGCTGTTCAAGGATTTTTGGGTTGTTTGCATAAGAGAATTGTTGCAACGGAGACGAGGATCAAGTTCATTACCGTTACTAAAGTGGCCATTTTCTCCGCACTTGAAACATACCGCTGATGCGCTATCGGGCTTTGATGCTCCATGACTTGTAGAACGGTTCGGCATCCCGCCGTTTGGGCATGCTGAGGTTAAAGCGACCAAATTTATCGTTTAATAGTACCTCAAGGACCCCCAAGCAAAATATCATACCCGAAGCCCAATGCCCTTCTTGGTCACACTGCCAAATGATAATTCGTCAGCCAACAGAATACAGTCCTGATCGTTACTCGCCTTAAAGCACTTCCCACTGGAGTGAGGGTCATTGTGGCTAACTGTTCGCGTCGACATCGGAGGTCCCAATACAAGTGTTTTGGTGGGCTCATCATCCCACTCAAAGAAACCACATCCTTCATCCTTGCCTTTTGCACAACCCCAAAAGAGACGTCCTTTATTGGCTCCCTCCTTTGTAACCGTACGTTGAACGGCGTCCTCCTTACACCTACATTGACGCGCTGGTACCACGGCTAGACCCTGATCACGTCCGAATTTCGTCTTGGAATTTCGGTGCTGAGATGGATACCACTTACTGAACGGCTAGCTCCGATGGTGCGCTTCGCAGGTATGAGTGGCGCAGGTCCTGTACTACCCTGACCCTCTCCATTGTGCTCATCCTCGATCCACTTGAAGAATCCACAGGCGTCTTGAGCACATACATAGAACTGCTTTCCTTCACGAGCCGATTTCTGCGTTACTCGCTTCTTACTTGCGGGAATTCCACAGTCACATTTGGGTAGTCGGCTTGACGAAGAGTGGTTTGAAGGTCCGGCCCGAGGCGCTGATTCCCGTAAAGAGCTGCCGGGCCTCGGTTGTTGTGGGTCGATGCCTGGGGTAATTGAGTGACCTCCCAGCAGCGAGAACGAGCATGGCTTACCGTTGGCATTACTGGACGGAGGTGGCTTCCGTGGTGCACGAGACGCCGCACCGCGCCCGCGACTGCGGCCACCCGCAGGAGGCGCACGGCCGCCCGCCGCCCCCCCCGCGGCGCGGGGGGGGGGGGGGGGGC
>JBBPNN010000995.1:0-13166 GCA_038090935.1 Hortiboletus campestris | reverse complement strand
GTTCTCTGGTGGTGGCATCGAGCCTTAAGTACCTACTAGCGGTATGTACATGTTGTGACCATATCTAATGATCTGGGAACAAATGGAGAATAGGGCATAGGGTAGAAACAGAGATGAAAGACATAAGGCCAACACACGGTGTGGCAGAATGGAAGAGAAGCATAAACATGTGGATCAAGGAATGGAAGAGAAGCATAATCAAACGCTTCTGTGAAGAGGTGAAACATAAAGTGTGAAAATAGAGAAGATGAGAAGTTTCGTGCGTGAATCAGAAGCAAGGATGAGTAAGTAGCACGAGATAGGGGTGAAGGGCAAGAATTGTCTGTTGGAATACGTGGAAAACGATAAGTCCAATGAACATAGGGGTACAGGAATATACCGATCGTAACACTACCCCCTTCTAGGGATCGACTTCCAGGCAATTCAAGGGTGGAGACCTGCATTCGGTATAATTCATGTAGGGGTTAAATAATTTCTCGAACTGGGTGAAGGTTATGGACAGTTTGCGTGGGGCACTTGGGTGAAGGATGTGGAATTCATGGATGGTGTCCTTAGCGCCGGATAGATTTCTGAGTGGTTCCCATGTGTGATCTGTCTCTTCAAAGCCCTTCCAGTGCACCAGGTATTCGAGACAGTGTCCCTTCAATCGGGAGTCGACCAAATAATCTACTTCGTGAAGTTCTTCACGATCCTCAGTGATTTCAACGGGGCCGGGCTGGGTGATGGGTTGACCAGGCAACTGTTCTTTGTAAGGTTTGACGCGAGAGATATTCACAATGTCATGGATTTTCATTCCCCTGGGAAGTCTAAGCTTAACTGCATTGGGGCCCATGAGTTCTAAAATAGGGAAGGGGCCTAGCCACCGTTCTGTTAACTTCTTAGATTGATGCGTCAAGCGCAGGTTATCTGTGACTAGCCAGACCTTATCTCCGACCTGATATTGCAGAGCTTTGGACTGGTGTTTATCCGCTTGAGCTTTCATTCGCTCTTGGGATGCCTTTAGATTATCTTTTGTTTCCTTCAAAGTCTTGCTTAATTCATCTGCAAACTCCGTAGCAGCTGGCGCTTTGGAGACATGTTGTTCCACACCCATACGGGGGACATACGAATGTGTGACTTCGAAAGGGGTTTTCTTTGAAGATGCCGAGATCTTCGAATTATATGAAAATTGAGCGATTGGAAGCCAGTCCAACCATTCTTCCTGCTTCTCAGCGCAGAATAAGCGGAGATACTGCTGGAGATCTCAATTCATGCGTTCTGTTTGCCCATCTGTCTGCAGGTGATGAGCAGTGGATAATTTAGAGGTAATCCCAAGGCATTTGCAAACATCCTGCATAACCTGGGAAGCGAACTGCGGTCCGTGATCCAATACAATTGAACGGGAAAGACCATGGTTCTTCCAAACATGGTGAAGATATAATTTAGCTGTATCCAGCACTGTGACTGTTTTATTGCATGGGATAAATACGGTTTCTTTAGAGAACCAATCTACAACGACGAGGATTGAGTCGAAGCCACGAGAGGAGCGAAGATCGGTTGTGAAATCGGCAGAGATGTCCTGCCAGGGACCTTCTGGAATAGGAAGTGGGATGAGTGTGCCTGCCGGGGTGACCTCCTTTCATGCGTGCACAGCAGTCGCATCGAGCGACATAATCTTTGACATAAACAGTCATGTTGGGCCACCAGTAGCTTCTCCTGAGAAGTTCTAAGGTCTTTTCATAACTGGAGTGACCAGCGACTGGAGAGTTGTGACATGATTTCATAATAGATAAGCGAATTGCTTCATCATCAGGGATGAAGACTTTTCCTTCTTGGTTATGTAATACTTCATCAACATGGCATACTCCATGCTTCTTGCATAGTTCCTTAATTTCACTCTCTTTGAGCATGTGTATCTTCTTCATAATGGATTGTAGATTTTGTTCGCCTTCATTGTGGATTGCGACTGGTAAGGTCCATATCCGCTCCGGCAGAATCATTGTGATCCCTTCATTATCATGTTCTATTCTGACTGCGTGATCTTCTCTTCTAGAGAGTGCATCGGCTTTTACATTAGTAGCGCCGGGCTTGTAGATGAAAAGGTAATTGAACCGAGAAAGCCATTGTGACCATCAGGCCTGGCGTCGATTCAGGTTCTGTGATTGCATAAAATATCTTAGGTTGGCGTGGTCATTCCAGATCTCAAACTGGTGACGAGACCCTTCCAGGTAGTGGCGCCAAATTTCCAACACTTGGATAATGCTCAGCATTTCTTTGTCAGCAATGGGATAGTTTCGCTCTGCAGGCGTCATACTATGACTGGAAAAGGCAACTGGGTGCCATTTGTCTTCTTTTAATATAGATAGTACAGCCCCTGTGGCGTAGTCTGATGTGTCGGTTTCTAGGCGGAATTGACAATCAATGTCCAGGAATGCCAGTACAGGTGCTGTGGTAAAACATTATTTTAGCATGTCGAACGCCACTTGTTGTGCTTCTTTCCACTCGAAGGGGTGTTCCTTCTTTAATAGATCATTCATAGGACGAGCGAGCTGTGTGTAGTCCTTGATGAACCTTCAGTAGAAATTGGCAAGTCCGAGGAAACTGCGGACTCCTTTAACGTTCTTAGGTTCTGGCCATTCCAGGATGGCTTTCACTTTTGAATCGTCCATCTTAATACTGTCGACTCCGACCATCATGCCGAGGAATTCTACTTCCTTCTTCAAGAAGAAGCACTTTTCCAGCTTGACGAAGAGATCATTTTCTTCTAATCTCCACAGTACTTCGTGCACGACCTTGTCGTGTTTGTCTTGGTCATCCGTCTTGGTAAATATCATTAGGTCATCAATGTAGACCACGATTACGTCTTCCATATCAGCAAAGATTTCATTCATCATAGCTTGGAAGGTGCTGGGGGAATTGCATAGCCCGAAGTACATGACTAAGGGTTTGAATGCTCCTTTGTAGCAGATGAAAGCAGCCTTCCATTCATCGCCTTCTTTGATACAGACGTTGTTGTAGCCCCATTGAAGATCCATCTTCGTAAATAGCTTAGCCCCTTTTAGCTTATCCACTAGTTGGGAGATTAAGGGCAGCAGGTAGTTATTCTTTACTGTGTGTTCGTTTAGGTAACAGTGTTACAGAAATCCCCTGGATGTCCGAGGCCGAGGAACACGAGTTCGCCTCGTGGATTTCTTCTTCTCCTCCAAACGACCCCGATTCCGATTTCCTCCATTTCTTCAATTTGCCTTCTGATTCTTTTGACCTGTAGACGGTGTCCCGTTCACCTTCTGATCTTCCTTTCCAACCGGGACTCCTGATCCTTTCCGCAGTATGTCTTCCTTTGTTCCGTTCCATTCCGTTCTGTTCCGTTCTGTTCTGTTCTGTTCTGTTCCGTTCCTCCCCTTGACCCAGTTTCCTTTACGGACGTATCCCCTTCTAGAACGGCGCTCTGCTGTTCCGTTTCCCCTTTAGGGCTCCTTATTCAGAGTCCGCTCTCACGTATATAAACGCCCGCTGTACTTGTACTATTCCCCAGTTAGTTCTACGCAATACAAGTGTAGTATCTAGCCCAATCCACTTGTGGACTCGCGAGTCTACTTGTCGAGACCCTTCTCTTGTCTCTCCGCCTTACCAGCGTAGTAGACTCTTCGATTCCACCTCGCGCTGCAAGGGTAACATAGGACCTTGAGCAGAAACCATCCGACTTTCTCCGTCGTTCGTCACGTGACTCCTCCGGATAAAGCTAGGTTCTACGCTTAGCGTAACACGTTGTCATTGTCAGGCAAAGTAAAGGCAGGTCCCGGGGGCAATGCTACAGGTCCTGTGCAGTTTGCAGCTCGTAGTGTCTGAGCTGCAGCTATCACGGCTTGAGCCATGTATGTAAGCCAAGCGCTTGAATATAGCTGACGGCATTGTGCTTAGCCAGAGCTTGCTGAGCTGTGGCAACACTAGGAGATGGTACATACGGACATTGGAGGTCCAATATCTCCACAGTCACGTGAAGGCTACAAATTCTGGCTAGTTATTGTGGATGACTTTAGCCATTTCCTCTGGGTCTACTTCATGAAACACAAAAGTGAAGCTCTCCAGATCTACAACCAGTGGAAGTCGGATGTGAAAACTCTTCTCCAGACAGAGATAGGACAGGAAGACTTCTCCAAATCTTACACCAAATTCATTTGGAGTGACGAAGGATCAGAGTTCACTAACAAAGCATTCCGAAACCAACTCCAGACCGATGGCACGCTCCTTGAAACCTCTGCTCCATACACCCCAGAGCAAAACGGCTTAGTGAAGTGAACAAATCAATCCTTGGCCACACTTGCCAACACCATGCTGGAGGAATCCAAACTCCCAAAATCCTTCTGGGCTGATGCCATGTCCACTGCCACCTACATCTCCACTTGAAGTCCCACCTCTGGACTCAGAGGAAAGGTCCCCTATCAAGTTTTCTTCAACTGCCAAGTCAATCCAACTTTCTTCTGCCCCTTCAGATGTCTGGCCTACACCTACACACCCAAGGAGCAGCGGAGGGGTAAATTCTGACCACACAGCAAGAAGTGCATCATGATAGGGTACACCTATGGACAACAAGCCTACAAACTCCTCGACATTGAGCATCAGACCATCCTCTCCTCTCACCATGTCACCTTTGATGAATCCAGAACCATCTCTGGAGTTGAGTCTGCTCCATGGAATGCTCCCACTGTTGAGGGACAGTAGGAGGGCCTAGTCTTGGAGCACCTCCACAAACTGGAGGATGACCATGACAACCACCACAGACCAGTGGAAGTCATACCTCCACCCAATCCTGGACCAGTGGGAGATATCTCCGCACCTGCAGACTTGTCAGGAGGTGAGATTGTAACAGATCATTGATCACGTTTGGGTGCCATCAAGTTCAAAGAGATCCAGATCTTGAAGCATGAATGGTGTCATTCATTAGTTGATCATGCCAAGGCCAACTCAGAACATATCAAGGTGCTTATGGATGAGTTCAAAGAATTGCTCACCATGGATGAAGAGTTGTTTAGGCTTAATTGGGATCATGCTGAGTCTTTGGAGGTTGTCAAATTGTGTTTGTCATAGTCAGTATGTATGTAGTTGGTCTTTGTAAAGACTGGTCATGACCGGTTTTGTGTTGGTTTTCTGAATTGTTAAATGTACAAGGACCAGGACTGGGACCGAGAAAGACTGGTTGCAACTGGTTGTGCTTGTTTGGTCTTTTTTCGGTTGCAGTCTGGTTGGGTTGCAGTTTTTGTCTGGTCCTAGGACCAGACTTTCAAACACTACCAGCAGCAGAGCACTGGCTGCAAGTCCTTTTCTTCTTCTGCTAGAAGCCCTCTTCCTGCTGCTGTGGTTGCCCTTGCAGGCATTGCTGCTGCTGCTGGAATTGAGGGTTGGGGCCCTTGCTGCTACCAACCAATGATGGTCATGCGCTCAATCTCATCAAGAGATGGTGTGGATTCCATAGCTTCATCATTGTTGTTCTTTGCCTTACCTTTCCCCTTGCCTTCTCCTCCTGGATTCATGTTGAGGAACTGGGCCATGATGTTCATGTACTGTAGGAGCTTTGCAAGTATGATCATGGATTAAAGAAAAGTGGGGACTTTATGCTTGAAGTCATGGATGCAGTCAAAAAGGAGGCAGAGTTTGGAGAAGGCCACCTGAGGATGGTTGTTCTTGGAAATGGTGATGCCCATGAGCTCCTTAAACTCCATATAGATGGCAGCAATGGAGGGATGGGAGTATTTCTCCTTGAGGGAGTTCCAGATTGTAGAGGTGTAGTTTATGGCACCATATTGGTGTGTGAGGTTAGTGTTGATTTTAAGGATGAAAGTACTGAGGGCCTTGCCATTGTCATTGTCCCAGGTGTCAAGGTCCTTCTGGTTGGTGTAAACATCCTCTGTCATTCCCTCAATGGAGGAAGGACGAGGTCTGGTAATAACATACCAGATGCCCTGGGTGCATAGGTAGGTGCACATAAGGGGTGCCCAGTGGAGGTAGTTGGGGCCAGACAAGATAGGGACCTTGGAGGTGAGGGAACTGGATTGGTTAGACATGGTTAAGATCTAGGGATAGAGGTATCAGTGTCCTCAATGTTGAGACAAGGAGAAATGTGGCAAGAAGTCACACTTTAATGCTCTAGAGCCTTGGATCAGAGAGATATAGTCTCTCCCTGTATCCAGGTTCCAGTTGCATATGTTCTGGTGTAAAAATGCACTGGAATGCAACATATTGCACCAGAGAGCATGAAGATGCATCTGAGGGTGAGAGCAGGTGAAACTGAATGATGGCAATGAGGATACTTGCATAGCATGATCATCAGGAATCATAACCTGTCGGAAGCATGCATTTACACAGCCATGCAGCTTACCTGCTGTGTGGTGCTAACTGAGGAAGGTAGCAGTATGGGATCAAGGGTGATTAGAACTCAGACATTGACCTGCATGAAACCAGTTTCATGCATGCACATAGCAAATCAGTCACCTGGGAAGTGGAATTTCCACAGCTCCATGTGGACCATACCCCTTGATACCATAGGTAATGATAGCCCCTATCATGACCTACATACCCCTATTTTTCCAGATTTTTTCACCTACTGGTTATTGAGATATTCATTAATCTCTCTAGTCATACCCTTATACTTGCACATTTGTACATAGCTCACTATTCTTTTGATTTCTCTTTCTTTATCTGATTACTTAGCTACGTGCTAGTGAGACGAAGTGATCATGTGACCCCTAGCTACCATGTGACCTCATCCCCATTAGTCTGCACAGCCCTGCACAGCATAGCCAGCCTCTTTGGCAGAGCAACCCAAATTTGGACTTCTCTGCTCAAAGTGCTTCCCCTTAATGTGCCTGGGTTTGTCGGCTTGTGCCTGGCATTAGTAAGCGATTGTGCCTTAATTTATAAGCCACCAGTCCTCTGATTGGCTGGCACAGCCTCCTGTATTTATGTATATAAAGAGGAGCATTTTGGCCTGCAGGGAGCATCTCATCTTCTATCTCAGATTACCCCATCTGATAAGAGATCCCCTTGGAAACCTAATAAGACCTAATAAGGCAGGGTACCCCAGAGTGAAGTAAATAGGAGTTTAGAACTACTACTAGGCTATTAGGACTTGTATCTAAATAAAGGACAAGTACCTAAGACTATTCTTTTGGGAGAAATCCCTTTTTGGGCAACAAAAGGCATCTGGTCCCTATTAGTAAGCAACCTAAGCGTCCTGTAGTACCAAATAAGGGCTACACTTCGCCTCTCTAAGCCAAACCTGCCAACTTCTTAGCTAAGACAATAAGATTGAGTTATAATAACCCTTCTGAGTCTACTAAGTGTACCACCAAGTTGACTACCAAGTAGTAACTGAGCATCTCAACATCTTGACATCTCAGCATATTGCCAGAAGTTATATTCCTAGGGCAATCTATTACTCTTCTGATTAGCATTCCCTAAGCAAACCCTTGCTAGGGCCCATTAGGATGACCTACTTATAGGAGTTCTACTACATTTTGTCTAGACTTACTACCCTAAGGGATTAGCCTAAGTCTACACTCCCTGACCCTTACTTGCAGCTCCCTAGTACACAAGAAGACTGAGTTTCCTATAACCGGCTGAGTGACTAGGCAACTTGATATGACCCCTTGCTTACCTAATCATTACTTCTGGATGCAACATTCTCAGGAGTTTCCCACACACAAATCATTAGCATTAGGCGAAACTTAGGCCAAGTTTCTAAATTGCCCACCTTTTGTACCACCCAAGTACAACCTTCCACAGTTACTAGGCAATCTATTGCCATTGACCTCAGCCCATTAGGTGTGTAATTCACTTAGGATCACCTTTACTAACCAGACTTTAGGCTGAAACTATCTTGAGCAACCAATCCATAAACTTACGTGGAGGATTGGCGAACAAACCATGGCTCCTGGTACACTAAATTCCCCTTTCTTTCTTGGGACTATATCTTTAGCATTAGTCTCGCCAAGGGTAGATCTCTTGTACTTCCCTTGAGCAAAGTGTTCTAGTCTGTGGAGACAAGACACATTGTCTGGGAACCACTGATTTTGGTTGGTTCTTCATCGTCTTGTCTAGAAGGAAGACAATGTGCTGAGTCTGAACTTATATATGCTACATGAAGTGTATGTGAACTAACTACTATAAGTGAACTACTACCATATCTACATGAGTTTGTTCAACAGTAGGGAGTAGGGTAGACACAGTAGATACTTTGTCTCAGAGATGTTGCAAAATGCAATAAAATTGGGTCAGAGTTGGATGAGGAACAGAGCAGAGTGAACCTAATCAAAGGCTGGAGGTTGGGGAGCAGAGTCCCTATCCCCCTCTTAGGAGTGGACATTCCAGCATCCACAAGAGGGTAGATCAGGGAAAGTGGGGTGGAGCAGGAGAAAGTCCTTGTGGATCATTTCTTTGAACTCATGGAGAAGATGTCAGGAGAGGATGCCAGAGGAGGCTTGAAAGAGCAAGCAGAGGGTGCGGAAGGAGGTGGCTGTTAGGAGTTGATCCCAGAAGAGATCGGTATATGAAGCTGAGGCTTCAAAGATCACATCCTTACTGACCAGAGGTGCAGAGGGAAAGGAGTGCAGGTTGCCAAGGAGGATCAGACAAGTGCAACCAAGGCACTGCTGCTGAATACAAGTGGTGAAACCATGCAGGGGGGAACACAGTATATAGGTTGGAGGTGGCAGAGTCAGCCAGAGGATTAAGTCCAGAGGCTGTGGAGTAGAGCCCAAAATGTGCTGGCAAGCTTGTCAGGTGAACAGAATAAAGTACTACTCTATCCTACTGCTCAACAGAGTGTAAGTGGGCAAGTCAGTGGATTCCTAAAATAAGAAACAAAGGCTTCCAATGGAGGTGACACAAAGGTTGACAGAGTGACCACTGGTTTAGAGATGGAGAGGAGAGGAGGATTTCAGAGTTTATGGAACAAACCAAAGGGGTCAGGAGTAGCAGCACCATCAAGGTGCACAGGAGTCAGAAGTCAGGAAAAATGAAGGTAGCACCTCCAAGGCGCGGTGAAGACAGAGAGAGGGGAGTTTACAGCAATGGCACTGAGCTGGAACTCAAGCAGCACACAATGGACAACAGGGCCCATCCAGAGTGCAGAGCATGCAGGGTTCCAAGCCATCAAACTGGTCTGATACATGGACCTTGGTTCTTTGATTGGAGGTGGAGGTGGAGGTGGAGGAAATGTGGCCAGTGGACTTGGCTAAGTCCCTAACTGTGCAGGTAAAGAGGGTGAATGTCCTTGGAGTCATTGTTGGGGTTGCTGTCTGAGATGCTGTTTGATGGAGGGGGCTGGTCCTGCACTTGACTGAAGCACTGACTAGGAGTGACAGAGGTATTGAACAAACTCATGTAGATACAGTAGTAGTTCACTTATAGTAGTTAGTTCGCACACACTTCATGCAGCATATATAAGTTCAGACTCAGCATGTCTGAGTTCCAATCACTCTTGATCCCATACTACTACCTTCCTCACTGGGTTAGCACCACACAGCAGGTAAGCCGTGTGACTACATAAATGCATGCCTCTGACAGGAGGAACAACCACTCCTACTCTGGAGTTCAACTCACAGAGTTGGAGGTTGTGGAGGTCATGACTGAGATGCAGAGGAGGCAGGATGGTGAGGGGAGAAACCATGGAACTGGTGGTCACTGGCGATTACTGGTGTTACAGAAATCCCCTGGATGTCCGAGGCCGAGGAACACGAGTTCACCTTGTGGATTTCTTCTTCTCCTCCCGATGACTCTGATTCCAATTTCCTCCATTTCTTCGATTTGCCTTCTGATTCTTTCGACCCGTAGATGGAGTCCCGTTCATCTTCTGATCTTCTATTCCAACCGGAACTCCTGATCCTTTGCGCAGTCCACAGTATGTCTTCCCTTTGCTCTGTTCCGTTCCTTTCCGTTCCTCCCCTTTGTCCAGTTTCCTTTACGGACGCATCCCCTTCTAGAACGGTGTTCCGCTATTCCGTTTCCCCTTTAGGACTCCTTATTCAGGGTCCACTCTCACGTATATAAGCACCCGTTATCCTTGTACTATTCCCCAGTTAGTTCTACGCAATACAAGTGTAGTATCTAGCCCAATCCGCTTGTAGGCTCGCAAGTCTACTTGTTGAGACCTTTCTCTTGTCTCTTCGCCTAACCAGCGCAGAAGACTCTTTGATTCCACCTCGCGCCACAAGGGTAACATAGGACCTTGGGCAGAAACTTTCCGACTTTCTCCATCGTTCGTCACGTGACTCCTCCGGATAAAGCTAGATTCTACGCTTAGCATAACAAAAAGAACTAACTGCTTTTCCGTCCCTACCACTTGGTAGAAGGACGAGACCATCCTCACCACCATGCGAAGGATCAACCTTGAACATCTCCTCCGTGAACAAGAAAGAGACGAAGAAGACTCCGAGCACACCTCTACCTCTCGAACCAGATCTGCTCCTGCTCCACCCAAACTCGCACCTGTTCATAGGGAACTGACTCCGCATTCTTCTTATATGAGTTCAGGCAGGTGTATACCTGACCCCTCGCATTCGCCAACCCCCTCCTTCACTCCATTAACCCGTGCTCCGGCTCTTCCCCCTTCCTATTCTCCTTCTATCCAACATTCCCCTTCAAACTCCCCCCTTCGCACTCCTGCACCCCTGCACCTCCGCCATCCCCCCCTTCCGACACTCCTTCTGACGAAGAATACCATTCTGATGACGACGACGACATGGCTGACGAACGTTAAGCTATTGGGGCCGAACTTTTGGCCGGACTGCCAGATGACTTCTCTGGCAGGGACGAGGACGCTCAACAATGGGCACTCGCCATGGAGGCATACTTTCAGATGTCTCCACGATTCAGCACCGACAAGATGAAAATCCTCACTCTTTGTAATAAGATGAGTAGGGGACGCGGTGCTATCTTCTCTGAGGGCTGGTTGAAGAAGATGCTGAATCCAGACGTTTCAGCAACAGAGAAGACCACGGAGAAATTTTCGGACGACTTTGCCCAGGTTTTCTTCCCCTCAGATCGAACAGGCAAGGCTCGCGCAGCCTTGGGTGATATACGCATGGAAGGACTGCCCTTTAAAGGAGACTTCCATGGATTCCGCTCTGCTTTCGAACTCGAAATGGGTTGGAGCGGGATAACGGATGAGTTTGTCTTGAAAGACATGCTCAAGAAGGCAGTATCTGCGGATCTCGCCTTAGAGAATGGCTGTGGTTGATGAAGAACCTAAAACGGCCAAGAAGTGGCTCGATAAGGCCGCTCAGTTTTACGATGTGGTCCAGCGCTTGAAGAAACTTCGCTCTGGCAAAACTACATACGTCCCTTCCGGAGGTAATCAGCACTCTTCCAATACCTCCTCATCTCGTCGGGATCCCTACGCTATGGACATCGACGCCATTCGACTTTCCCCGGCTCAACGAGCTGAGCACTTCCGTAACAACAAGTGCTTCATTTGCCACAAGGTCGGATGTCAATTCAACAAGCATCCCCACTCTGGGAATACCCGAAACTTCCCTCCTCGAGCTCCCGCTCCATCAGCTCCGAGAATTCGGGCTGCCACGACGACTCCTGCTTCCTTACTACAGGAGTACGCTCGAACCCTGAATATCTCCAACGCAGAGGCGGTGAACTCCCTCAAGATCATCTATGGAGGCGCCGACGAAGATGGAAACCTTGCCGAAACCGCTGAAAGTGTGGCTAGGCTGGTTCTGGACGATGAAGAACCCATTGAGCCCCTTATCACTTATCATGACAACGGGGCTAACAAGGGACCACAGGATTTTTGAGCAGAGGGAAAGCATCAGCGTCTTTACCCTCCTTTACTATAGCACCTGTATTTGTATCCGGAAAGAATGCGAGATCTATCTCCATTCCTATAACCCTGTCCGGATCAAACAGGAAAATCGCTGAAACAAACGCCCTCATTGATTGTGGGGCTACGGGGTGCTTTATTAGCACAGCTCTCGTCCATCGTCTTGGATGGGACACGCAATGGTTGCCGAAACCTCTGACGGCCCACAACGTGGATGGTACTGTCAACCAGGGAGGTTTAATACGAAGGACGACGATCGCTCACCTTCGTATCGGAGAGAACGTGGAGAAACGACTTTTCTACCTCGTTCAAACTAATGAGGAGGTCATCCTAGGACTTCCTTGGCTTCAACACAACAACCCGATCATCAATTGGTCAACCGGAACGATCTCTCTTCCTAGTCGGAAAGGGATCTCGCAACCTAAGGAGGACGCCGAAACCCAGCGCTACCTTCTACGGTATAACTCGGTCTCCGAGGATGCTATCTTCGATCAACTGGTCGATGATTTAGCCGTCGCCATGGGAGTGCTCCCTCCCCTGGAAATCAATAAGGTCACCGTCTCGACCTCTATCGCCGCCGACCAAGAAAAGAAGGTCGTGGAACTCCCTCCTGAATTCGCCGAATTTCGTGATGTTTTCACGAAAGCCAAAGATGTCCCTCTTCCTCCCCACCGACCTTTCGACCACACTATCGAGCTCGACGATTCATTCGTCCAGAAACGGGCCAAGAACTACTCCTTAAACCCTAAGGAGATGGAGGCGTTGAAAGGATTTGTCGAAGAAAATTTACGAGAAGGAAAGATCGTGCCGTCGAAGTCTCCTCAGGCTTCTCCGTTCTTCTTTGTGCCGAAGAAGGATGGAACCTACCGTCCTTGCCAGGACTATAGGTATCTCAACTCACACACGATCAAGAACGCATATCCCCTTCCTCGTATCGCAGATTTGATCGACACCTTGAAGCACTCTAGGTACTTCACCAAGCTCGACATCCGGTGGGGCTATAACAATATTCGGATCCGCCCCGAGGATCAATGGAAGGCTGCCTTCACCACCCCTCTCGGTCTCTTTGAGCCGACGGTAATGTTCTTTGGGCAGTGCAACTCACCGCCAACATTCCAGGCTTTCATGAACCATATCTTTGCCGACTACCTCGCAGAAGGTTGGCTCATCATTTACATGGATGATCTGATGGTTCATTCTAGGGATTACGACGAACATGTCAAACGAGTTTGTCTTGTCCTCCAACGCCTTCGCGAACACAAGTTAGGCGTTAAGCTGGAAAAGTGCACGTTCTGTGCACCGAAGGCAGAGTACCTTGGCATGATTGTCGGGGAAGGTCAAGTTTCCATGGACCCTG
>JBBPNN010000994.1:0-13186 GCA_038090935.1 Hortiboletus campestris | reverse complement strand
GTAAAATGCATTTTCTTACAATGTTAAACAATATTTATTGTGAACTTTTTCTTTTTCCCAGGGACAATGTGTTTACAAATAAGTATTGACTAAGTTGTAAGTATATATCCGGTCTTGCCTCAGGTGTTATCATTGTTTCCTGCTAGGCAGACGAAGTCACTGGTTCTAAGGCCTACTCCCCCACAGTGAAGACTCACGGGGATCGCATAGCCGGTTCGGTTTCGCTGTGTGTAATTCGCTTCCCCACCCAATCCCTACCCCAGTCCTCGCGAAACCAACAGGTGGAACAGGCAACAAGATAGAGAACTACGTACGAGAGCTTCGTGCTCGCGTCTCATCTGGGCGACAGTCGCGTTGGTTTCGACTATACACTCTCATAGTTGCCGTCTCGGTACCGTACCTCTCTCGACACGAGGTTGGCTCGGAATCCACTTTGCAGCGAGGAATTGTCGAGACCGGCGGATGTCTTGAAGCAGTGCAGATACATCAAGACGCCACAACCTGCCGCCTAGGTGGAGGCATATGAAGACTTTAAACTGTTCGTTACATGGCTTCTGGAAGGCTAGCCTGATATTTAACAGACGCGCTTGTCGTCAGTTACATATAGGATACAGAACTTGTGACTGATGCCGGATCATCTGCTGGCGAAAACCTCCTGAAGATCTATTCCATCCCTCGCGTGGACACGGGCTTTCGTCCTTCTAATGATATTCGTATCATTTCAATCAAGAGTCGCATCACTACCAAGAATCCGAGGCTTAGTTCCTTGTTAGAGGGTATGTAACCAGACGTCAAAATCTCTCGCCAAGCGCTCCACCGGTGCCCGCAACGGTGACCCCTTATCAATAGCGCTCGAGCAGCCGAACATTCCTCCTCTTGCGAACCCTTCGATGATCACATTTCCCCACAGGAGAAGCCACGACATCGTCCAGACCCACCCCGCTATCCCACCCACTCGCCTCCCCGTCAACTGACGAAATGCCCGCTCGGTAAGGATACCGGGGCCCATCATGCCAAACCCAACCAGCATCCACCAAAATTCCACCCGGCTATTGAGTGTCATCAGTGCGATTTGGTGCCACAGTGCCGAAGCGAGGAATGCCCCGATAACGATGCCAGCGCGACCAAAGACGAAGGAGAGCGGATAACCACCTAGTAAAACGAATATGCGGCGGAAAAACAGGTGCCACCTGCGACCCCAGAAGTCACTCAGTGACGTAGCGCGCCATGGGGCATTGAATGCAGGAGGCCATTGAGCGGGGTCTTGTCTAAGGACGAGGATGGCAAGTATGGTAAATATGTCGTAGTTCATCTGGAGGATAGCGTAGAGTGCGAAGGCATTAACAGTTGAAATGACACTCGCTCGGAAGTATCGCACTAAGAAAGGAAGGGTTTCGTCGAAAATAGTCGATGTTCCGGGGATGGGTCCAACTCGAACTCCCACTGGGGCCAATGTCAGGACTACTCGGTGGAAGGCACCGCATATCAAGGCATGTGCAACCGCAGAAAGGAGTGCAAAGAAGGCGAATGCTATGCGATTAGCTGGACGTGTGTCGCGCGGAATATACAATCCACGTGACCATTCCCAGCCGTGACCACGAAAGCTTGAGGCGAGGTCAAAGGCATCCATGATGGTTGACGGAGTACTATTCGCAGGACGGAGATGCCGCACAAGTGGGTCTTTCACCAATGTCCAGTCAAGGGTACGGATAGTAGCGGCGAACATGAAGAGCTAGAGGGAAACCTATGTGAGTCTGTCCTCTAGGTTTGTGTGGAAAGACGCCTACCACGAAGTTAGTGTTGTTGAATTCATACCCAGCCTTGCCGAGTGACATATCCACGGAAAGTGCTGCACGTAGTGCCAATAACGCAGTGAGAGGCCATAATGCGACACGGAGAGCACGAGTCCGAGGCGTGACGGCCAACAGCGCTACTACGAAAGAGCAAACCACCGGAGGGAGGACATACGATACAAACGCGGTGCTGTCGATAGGAATTTGGGTTGATGGAACACCAAGAGCATTCCGCAGAGCCAGCATAACGGAAGTCGCGGGGGACATCGATTGAGTCGAGTTTGCATAAGATTACTCTACAGTTTTATATAAAAAGCGAAGATCGGGCGATGCCAGCAACGTCATCACCTGACAACTCTAACGACGCTCTACAGATACTTGGGCTACGGGTATCAGAAGCGAATAGCGTGCAGCTTGTGCTGGATATCGTCAGACTTACCGCACCCAATTTCGTAAATTCATTTCACCGATGTAAAATTCTCCATGTTTCCACGACTACCTCATTTTGTCATGGCGATAAAATGTCCAGTAAATGAAACGTGAACGCGCGGACGGTCTCACGTCCTGTCAGGCAGGCTTACAGTTTGAGACATCCGTCGCCAACGATCGGCCTGATGCCTCTCAGCATCCCGGCATGCCTGTTTTCCAAAGGCATGAGAGCTTGCTAGTAAATAACCCCTCCTCGACTCAGAACATTGACGGTGTTCTTTATGCTCATCGCCTGTTTCCGATGGGCACGGGACTCCTCTTTTTTCTTGACGCGAGTTGCTTCCAGAACGACCGCGATAATGTGTTTCAACACAATATTACCATGACCCGGCGACTCATTCCCCCTCCGACCTTGGGAAATTTTACCGATTTCAGACTATTATTATAGACTGCGGCGGGTACAGTAGCGGCTGCAAGGGCCCGGGGGTTTCTGCTGACTACAGATGTATAACCAGAGCGG
This sequence comes from Hortiboletus campestris, assembly GCA_038090935.1. Taxonomy (NCBI): domain Eukaryota; kingdom Fungi; phylum Basidiomycota; class Agaricomycetes; order Boletales; family Boletaceae; genus Hortiboletus; species Hortiboletus campestris. The sequence continues at coordinate 10,444 of JBBPNN010000994.1, read as the reverse complement.
CCTCCGAATCGGTTATAAGGCAACAAGATTTACCCAGAAACAGCCCCAGAACATGTACGTGAGAGTTTGCGAACAAAATTGTACTGAGGCATCGAATTGACTATTCACTTGAGGAAGGACGGTCCTCAAGATATTGATGTCGTGGAATTTCTGTCAGTGTGCAGTCACAGTACAGTGTATATGAGTACAGGAAAAGGATATACAACGAGAATCGCAATGACGATGACAACTATAAACGCAAAATGACATGACTGTCCGAATCGTAAGTTTAACTCAGGTTCTCCGTTTTATTGGTGGTTGGATGGGTACATGACCAGTGGATTTGTGAGTCATACACAGCGTCATCACTAAGAATCCCAGCAAAGATTATAGGGTTTTCCTCAAACGGATCACAGTGTCGCCGAATTCACGTACAGGCCGAGGCAGTGTAAAAGTCATCGGAATTTACTGTAATGATGATGCGGCATTTGTGCACATTCCACCAACATCCACTGGCGGTACCAGACCTACCAAAGTTGGGAGTCCGAACAACCTAGTTCTCATGAAACCACCAGTTATCATATTGCCCTCCACGAGAATCCAACCATCGTCCAGACCCACTCGGCGATTCCTTCCTGTGACGTATTTGAATACGTGCTCGACGATGATCCCTGAAACCATGATCCCGGAACCAACCAGCATTCTCCAGACTCCCTCTTGTTGTTGACCGTGATCAACCCTATCTGGTGGTATACCGCAGACGGGAGGAATGCCCCCACAGCGATGTTAACACCGCTAGAACAAAATAACAAAATAGTTCTATAGTACTCCGTCCTAATAGGATAGATCGACATCGTAATCTACAAAAGGATGGTCATCCTGAACTATAACGCATGTAACCAGGTATCAAAATCCATTACCAGGCGTTCCACAAACATCCGCGAGGGCGGCACAACATATATGAGAGCGCCGGACCTAAACAAGCCAGCTCTCACAAAACCGTCCATTATCACATTTCCCAACAGGACAAGCCAAGTCGTCGTCCAAACCCGTCCTGCCAGCCCACATACATTCCTTCCCGTCAACTGCTTGAATGTCCGCTCGGCTAAAACCCCGGGAGCCATCATCCCAAACCCAACCAACATCTTCCAGAGTTTGCTCGTGTCGTCGAGTGAATATAACCCGATATGATGGAACACTGCAGAGGAGAGGAATGCACCAATAACAAGACCCACGCGCCCAAAGATGAAGGAAAGTGGATAACCCGCCTGAACGAGGAATACATGGCGGAGCCACTGGTGCCACCTGCGTCCCCAGAACTCTGATAATGACGTGGCACGCCACGGAGCATCAAAGGCAGGGGGCCATTGAGCGGGGTCCTGCCCAAGGACAAGCACGCCCATTATGGTATACAAATCGTAACCCATCTGGAGGAAGGAATAGGTTGTGAAGAACCCTACGATAGAGATGATGCTCGATCGGAGGTATTGCACACGGAAAGGTAGAGTTTCGTCGAAGACAGACCCTCCCAAAGTGGAACCAAGTCCAACTGGGGAGAATGATCGGAGGGCCGTGTATGATGTGCCGCAAATGAACGTATGGGCAGCCGCAGACAGAATCACATAGGAAACAAATCCAATGCGGTCGGACGGACGGGTTTCAGGCGGAACGTATACTCCGCGGGACCAGCTCCAACCGTAACCGCGGAAGGTCGTGACAAGATCGAGGGCGTCCAGGAGAGTTGATGGGGTACTATTCGCAGGGCGAAGTTGTCTTACGAGCGGTTCTTTTGCTAATGCCCAATAGAGGGAACGAGTGACCATGAACAGCATCGGGACCTGGCATTCAACGAATTTAAGTTTTTCCCCTTAGTAGGTAAAATTTGGGATTAATGATCATCCGAAAGAGCCACTCACTTCCAGACCGACGTGGAATTTCTGCCCGAAGTTGCTGGGAACTATATCCACGGAAAATGCTGCACGCAATGCCAACAATGTGACGACCGGCCAGAGCGCCACTCGAAGTGTGCGGGTCTGCGGCGTGACCACCAGTACCGCCATAGCGAGGTAGAAAAGCGCAGGAGGCAAGACATATGATACGAACGTCGCAACGTTGATGGGAGCTTTGGTCGTCGGAACACCAAGAGCATCCCACATTGCGCATGCAGCAAGAGGCATGGTTGGTGTCCTCCAGTCGCCTGCGGATTCGTGTCAACGTGGGTATGACGGTAGTGCTCCCGGGCCGCTTATGGAGCATTTGTAACGTTATCGCTTCGCGACTTTCCGCCTCTTTCCGCATGTCATTTGAGAGTGCTGATTGAAGGACCGCTGACGGAAGTGGAAAACTGATGACCTTGTGCTATTCCCAGTGAGAATTAAAAAGTCTGCGCATTTTTCGTTACGGGTCTCAAATTGCTAGGGGGAGGATCCCACTTGCCTGCCAAGGAATTTCAAGTTAGAATCGTCAAATGGTTTTATCAGATGCTTGGATCAGCAATGTGACGGGAAACCGTAAGATGAAATTAACCTAGGCCAACGGTAGCCAAGCTGTACTTACTCTAGTACGCAGTCGTCGCCCAGTCCCTGCGATCGGGGTCGTACATACGCATATGGCGAATAGCGAAACGGTTGCAGTTGCCATGATTTAGTGACTTCAAACTCATCGGCAGCTGTCACCCGTCCACCCATCTTCCGAGTCAGAGATAAGACGAGCACCGCCGCCACTGGCCGTGCACAGCATGTAAAAATTTCGAGATAAGTGCTTGGATCAAATATCGGCTTTGGCAGATCTGCGCAAGAGTTTTGGTGAGCTACGATTAAAAAGAGGTGACTGACGGAGTGAGCAGCCCCGTGGCAGGGTGAGCTCCAGGATTAGCACCGAGCGGTGGGTGCCCCGGAAGTCAAGCAAACAAAAGCGCCAGCCTGCATACCTTTCAAATTCCCGTCTACCAGTGCTGGATACCCGCTCAGTGATACATACTTCTCAATCATCTCCAGAACCCACTCGTGACTTGTTGCTATTGAACATGATCACCCCTATGTGATGTCAGGCGATGGGCGGCGCCGATGGCCGCCGAACCAAGGACAAGGGTTGTGGATCCAGATAATCATCCACCTCCAAGCTTTCCGTCTGCTAGATCGATGCCAGACTTGTCATGATCATGCTGGTGTATCATATTCTACAAAACGGTGGAGTGGACAGAATAACCTACAGATACTATGACAACGACGGACTGTATACGAATAACAAAAAGAAAACATGCTAGAAATTGTGACAACAAGTATTAAGTACCCCCGTCAATCATCATTCAGAACAGCCAAATTCGACTTGATACACGTAAACGTACGCATACACACACCAGCGTCAACGGTCAGGACGACCTCCGCGGTCGCTCAAACCCGCAACTTGCCTGACCTTTTTGTTGCATATCCAACAGACGATGGGTATTCGTTCGAGACCGTTGCGCAAGCCGGTATTCTGTGAACCCATATCCTCTTGCGTCTATCTCTTGCGCTTGCTCCTGTTGCCCGTTATCGAAGAGGCCGCCACCGCTGCCGGTGTCGCTGCTTGCCCTTGCTGAGGCGCATGTGTATGTGCGCCATCCACGATCACATCTGACTTGCGCTTCCGTCCGCGTGTCCCTGGCCCCGCACCCGCCACCACACTTGCGCCCACACCAGAGACAGCCCCAGGTCCACCACTCGCGGCTCCAGCGGGGACTCTGAATGCTTGCCCACGCAGCTGTGGTACACCCATCCCACCACCCTCACTCCCGTCTTGCGACGCTACCTCGTCCAAAAAGGCATGTAATTGCTCCGAGGACGGGTTCCCGATCTTGGACGGATCCGACCCTTTAGGCACAATGGCGGTCGAAGGGTCGAGTCTCTCCGCTAACTTGTCGAGGTCGCCATCGTCTTCGTTCGCTCGCGGCATGTCCATCAAGAACGAGTCGAAGTCGAAGTCCTGGCCAGCACCAATATTTACGGATGGGAACATGTCCACATCGCCCGTGGGTAGAGGCGCAGATGTACCTCCCCCACCGCCAACCCCTGCGGCGGTGTCGGCGGGAGGTACACCCGAATCCAGCGTTGTGGGATCGATGCCCAGACTTTGGATGAGCGATTGGATGTTAGTTTGCAACTCGTCCACGTCATCGTTGATCTCTGTGGTAGTCCTGTAGGTCTTTTGAAGTCGGTCATCTTGTTCTTGGAGCGTGAACGGATCCGGATCTGAAGGGCCACCTAGAAGCGAGAGCGTGAAGGGTGACAGTGCGTTAGCTGCTGTGTAGTCAAATGTTGAGGGTAATCGTGGTGATGCGGTGATATTGGGATAAATATTTCCCGGGCCAGGGTTGATAGGGGGAGTGTCTTGTTGAGAGTTATTGTTGTATGGTGATGGGGCGATGAGGTGTTGTTGGTAATGTGGTTGACCTGCTGGCGAGAATGTCTCAGGAGTGATAGTCTGAGCAGCAAGTGCTGCGAGCAGTTTCTGCATTTGTGTCGGTGAGTTAAGAACAGAGGTCAAAGCTGCTTGTACAATGTGGTCATTATTCGCTTGAGGTGTAGGAGTGGTGGTTGTAGGGGCCGTGAATGACGTGGTATTCGATGTGTTTGACTGCGGGGGGATCGGCGCGGGTTGAGCCTCTTGTGGGGCGGGGCGAGGTTCCGTAGCAACCGGCGTAGGCGCGTCGGTGACACTTGGTTCAACTGAAGCAAACCTTGGGGTCGTAAGCGGTTCCGAGGGCTGTGCAGAAGGCGTATCCAATGATCCAAAGAAATCTAAAGTTCGAGATCAACACGACGAACAATGAGATCGTCCGAGAAGACCCACCTGTCGAACTCGTCGACCGTGCACTTTCCATGCTTGACCTGGATTCCTCTTCCACAACCTTACCCACGTCCGCCCTTTCCCTACTCCGACCATCTGCGATCAGCAACCGCTGAGGCTTCCTTGCCACTACAGCATGCGCCGCATCCTCGTCCTTTCTCATCTGGTTCTCACCGTGCCCGAACACCCCCGCCAAAAACTTCAGAATCCGATTGATGGTATCCTGATGCTTTTTATGCTTCTCTCGCGCCGTCATCGCCTCCTGCCAGAGAAGTTCATTCGAACCCTTCAGCTCGTTCAAGTCGGCTGATATAGCCGCCTGATGCCGCTTAATCGCCTGTATCCCATTCACAATCGAGTTGATGTCCAACAGCTGATTCGCTGACAACGCTCCCACAGCCACATTACCCGCCACATCCTTCCCTGCAGTAGGGGTTGCATGGGCGTCGTCGCCCGTTGTTGGCGCCTGCTTTTTCCGCTGTATGAGACACAGCAAGTCTGGCTGACCACGCAAAAAATGTGGGTGTTCAAAGTTCCAGAATTCGGTGTCCGAGTCGGCACGGAGGACACCTTGTTGGAGATGAGGGATCTTGCGAAAGCCGTACATATTCAGTTGGCGGACAAAGGAGCTAAAGTTCTTGTGCTTGAACCAACGCCCGAGAACTTCACTCGCGAATCGTTCTTGGTCGAGGACTGGAATGGGGAGCAGAGGAGGGGAAGATATGCAGTTAGACGCGAGTTGGGCGCATAATTTGAGAGGAAGTACCCACCAAAGAAGGAGTCGCCTGTATCAGACCATCTTATGAGATCTTGGTCAGCGGGGTCGTTGACCATCCTATCGAATACCAAACGGGTGAGCAGATGAGAATATCCCGGGCCCCTGGCCAAAGATTCGATGAGAGGACGCACTCGTATAGTTTCTGGAGAAATGCAGGGACAAGTTGTCTGGCTGGTCTGCTCAAGTGCGACGAACTCCCTCTCTGTGCCACAGTGAGGGATATTCGCTGGTCGGTCGTTGCTGCCATCGTTGTTGAGATCGGCGTTGATGGTGACAGCTTTGACGTGGAAGACGCGGCAAGTCTCCGCAAATAATACTTTGTAGCCAAATACGTAAAAACAGATCATAACCCTAACCCTATTTGGCTTTATTCCTTGTGTCACTCGAATCTAGGCTCTACTACTGCGCGGGTCACTGCAAAGTTTCACCACCACCCACCGCCTCATAGGCCACAAGTCATCCCTCATATCCCACCATCTTCCTCTTCTTCTTGATCTCTTCTCTTAGCATCATGATCCGGCTATCCAACCTCCACGACAAATCCATCTCATGCGTGCACAGGCTAGTCGCCTCTGCCAGCATCTCCCTCGCCGCCTTGAAAGTGTGCCCCCACTCCAACATCCCATCTTCATCCTCACTTGCCGTTTCCTCCGATTTTGCCTCCCTTTCTGCAGCCTTTCGCTCACCCTCCTTCATCTCCAGGCCGCGAGTTCGAAATAGGCAACGGGGGGGGACCCATGTACTAATTTCGACGTTCACCCCATGCTTCAAGGCGTCACGAAGTAGTATTCGCCCAGTAATGTAGTCCCCTATCGTACGATGAACGATGCCGAGGATGAGACCGAATTGCAAGTTCGTCGGGTGTGTCCAGGTCGAGTTTGGCATTTGCCGGAGGAGCCGGTTGAGCGAGCATGTGTTTACTCTCGATTCCAATGGGCGGCGTGAACTTACTCAACTCCTCGATGTGTGCCAGTGCGGTAGTTTCGTCGATATGAGAATGATTGTTCCCGACTATTGTATATCCAAGTCAGAGTCAGTCAGAACACAACGCAATATAGATCCTTTGACTGACAGATGGCAAATTCTAGAAATTCATTGTCAAAAAATGATATGAGCATAAGCACAAATGAGACACAGACCTTCCGCGGGATTAATTCTGATCGCTTCCACGTAACGATCAGGATCACCGCCGCGCCGGACTTGTTTTCTCTTGTAAAATTTCACTTCGAGTCAAGCCATTAAACCTTGGGTTCAAGTCCGAGCAATTCTAGACATATACTTCTTTTTGATGAGAACCTCCGCGGGCATCATCATCTTTCGAATGTTGACGGTGTGAGTAATCTTGTCTAGTAGACTCTGTGCCTCATCCAACCTGCCAGACGATACATAGCATCCTGGGGGAGATCAATCTGAAACACTTGCTGGTCTACAACTCAATAGAACCCACCCGCAGCGATGAAGAGGTTTGTGGCAGGACTCCTGCCAGAATCGATACAATCAGTATGCTCGAACCGACCAGACATGAACGTAAACAATCACCAGCTATTCATTTTCATCAAATCCAAAATGATCTCCGCGCATTCTTCATATCGTCTGAAAGCAAGTAGCGTCCAGGCAAGCTCGAAGGCAAGCTGCATACCTGAGTCAGTATTGAACTTTATTCTTTGCCAAACAAGAACTGAGAAAACTGCATACCAATGTATCCGCTTGAGGAAACGTTTCCGGCCTATCGGGTGTTAGTCTCTCTCTCAACGTCTTGATTGCCCCCTTTGGATCTCTTGTCATACGCTGGATTTTTGCCTGGCGGATAGGCAGTCAAGCGGTTGATCGCGACCATTCGATGGGGAAGACGAGGTATTCACCTTGTTCAATACCCATAAACTGCCCTTTGGGTACCGCGCCGAGACTCTAGGAAACGTTGTAAAGAAGTAACTTGATCACATGAAAAATCACAGACAGCTTCTTTCCTTCGTACCACGCGGCACCGCCCGAGGACCCCGAAATATTTTCGGTGACGAAGAGACAGCAGCAACAGCAGCAACACCATCCCCAAGATCCCAACACCAACACCAACCCCAGCAACATCAACAACCATCTCTCCACTACTCCTGCCCCAACTAATCCCTCTCTTAATCCTTCTCCTTACCGCCGGTGTAGCAAAACATTTAAGCGATAAGAAACCCCCCTCCACCCTTTACCAAAACGAGCGCATTACTAATATGCCGTTGTCAATGGCTGCCCTAGGTCCGTCAAGGGCACCAACCCCCTCCCAGATGAAAACCGGGAGTAGAAGACAATATATCCTGCACAACAAAACAGACAATGACATCGCAAGGGAACTTAAAACATCTGTTGGCCCCAAGTCAGCTCAAGACGTGGTGAACTCCCTTTGAGAGTTCGGACTAGACATCGAAAGCCCTGACAACGTCGACCTCCACCTTCTTGCCAGAACCATCAAAGAGCTCACCACCCAGAAGTTGGGGGCATGGGCCTCGTACTGCGCAATACTAAGAGCCATCAGTGTTCTGATCGTAAAACTATGTAGCTGACGACCCCCCACAGACGACTCCTCCCCCGAACAACGAACAGCCCGGACAACAAGAAGAAATTGCCGATCACATGCGCCAGATGGATGAGAGAATGTCCCACCAAGAAAACAAGATCAATACCCTTGCCGACACCACAGAAAAAATCATGAAGGCGATACAGAAAATCAGCGAAAACACGGACGCGATAACTCTCCCCACCCCAACGACTGCCAAACCCACATATGCATCCGCGGTTCTCCCTACGGTACCGGCAAGACACATGGACATGATTACGCGCTGCGAGAACAAAACCAGGCAAATCCTAGTCAAGGCCCAATCTGACCATATCCAAAACCTCGACGAACGCACTCTAGTCGCAAAAGCCAATCTGGCATTGAAAGAGTGCGCAAACCCCCCTCGTAATGCTGAATTCATTAGCGCCAAAAGGATCTGAGAGGACACCATTCGCTATGAGTTGAACTCACTGCAGGGAGCCCTTTGGCTAAAAATAATGGAGAACGCAAGAGACTTCACCTCCAAATTCAACGTTGACGCAAACATAGTGAACGAAGCGGAAAAACTCACGGCAGAGTTCGTCCCAGTCACTCTAGACCCCACTAACGACCTTGCCATCAGGGAGATAGAGCGTAGATCAAACCTCAACAAGCGCTCGATAGCGTCTATAGAATGGATTAAACCCGTCAATCGCCGCAAGCCTGAACAGAAGGTCGCTTTCGCAACGATACGAATCAACACCAGTGAGGACGCCAACAAGGCCATACGCAACGGCCTCGTTATCGAAGGAAAAAGAGTCTCCCTCAACAAAGCACAACCTGACCCATTGAGATGCTACAACTGTCAGACGTACCCCAAGCCATTCCACCTAGCGAAAGACTGCCCCAACAACTGCAGATGTGGAACATGTGGCGAAGAACACCTGGACCACAACACCCATGACTGCCCCATAACCAACCCAGCTGACCATTTCTGCGTCAGCTGCAATGCGAAAGGCCATCCGTCCTGGTCCCGCAACTGCCCAATCTTCCTAGAAGAAAAGAGAAAACTCCAACTGCGAAGAAAATCTTCCAACTACAGATTCTTCCCGATCACCGCTGACCCCACCACTTGGGAAGAACTTCAAGCGACAGCGCCACCTATGGCCCCCCCCCTTCCCCCCTCTAACATGAACGAATCGCTAACGATGCTTCCTCCCACAACAGACCACGCCCCACCCCCCGTGCACGGGGCATACGCCCACTTCCATGAAAAGACCAACTACAGAGGCAACGGACAACTTAGAAATAATGCACCCAGATGACCGATGGGAGGAGGAGGACGACCACCAACCCAAACCCGCTTCGGCGCAAGAGACCACCCACAAACCGAACAAAACCAACCCCGGCAGACACAAACGCGACTAGACAGCTTCGTACACTCAGCGAAAAGGAACACGAACACGGACAGAGAGCTCACGCCACGAACCCTAAGCCCCATTCCCCCTCACTTGCAGCATGAGCACAACACTGACCAACCCCCCACCCCCCCCTTCTTATTCTCCCCCTCCTCCTCCTTCTCACCCAGCCGTCCAATCCGGGAGTCTCTAGTGAACTTCCAATGAACGTACAACCCAACTGACCACCAACCCAAAAAAGCACGATATGCATATGGCAACAAAACCTCAACAAGTCAAACACCGCCCAACAACACTTTCTCAGCAACCTCGACCCCAACAAATACGACGTGGCCACCATACAAGAGCCGACAATAAACTGCATCAACCTCACGGTAACCAACCCCAGATGGAACGTCGTATACCCGACCACCCACAGAACCAGCAATTCAACCCGCACGAGATCCGTCATCCTGGTCAACAAAAACCTATCGAAAGACAGCTGGCGATCCATCCCAATCAAGAACCCGGACATCACAGCCATCGAACTAAGAGGAGAGTGGGGAAAGGTGTTACGATCGGTATATTCTCAACCCCTATCTTTTCCCTATGTTCGTGGACTTATCATTTTCTGCGTAAACCACAGACACTTCTTCCCTTTCACCCCTTTCTCGTGCCATCACTCATCCTTGCTTCCGTTTCACGCACGAGACTTCTCGTCTTCTCCGCTTTCACTCTTCTTATGTTTCACTTATTCACGGAAGCGTTCGATCATGCTTCTCTTCCATTCTTTCATATACATGTTCTCCTCATGCTCACGCTTCTCTTCCATTCTGCCACACCGTGTGTTGGCCTTATGTTTCTCATCTCCGTTTTGCCCTATGCCCTACTTCCCCATTAGTTACCGGATCGTTAGATACGACCCAAACATGTACATACCTC
>JBBPNN010000993.1:0-13199 GCA_038090935.1 Hortiboletus campestris | reverse complement strand
CCAACCCTCAGAAAAGATAGCACCGCATCCCCTACTCATCTTGTTGCAAAGAGTGAGTATCTTCATCTTGTCGGTGCTGAATCGTGGAGACATCTGAAAGTATGCCTCCATGGCGAGGGCCCATCGTTGAGCATCCTCGTCCTGGCCAGAGAAGTTGTCTGGCAGACCAGCCTTAAGCTCAGTCCCATTGGCGCAATGTTCGTCGGCCATGTCGTCGTTGTCAGAATGGTAATCAGAGTCGGATGGTGGTTCAGAAGGGGGAGAAGGCGGAGGTGCAGGATCATGGATGGGGGAAGGGTGAGAAACAGAAGGTGGATGGGAAGGAGGAAGAGCCAGAGCACGGGCTAGTGGAGTGTTGAAGGAGGACAGCGAAACTGAGGGGCCAGGTATACGCCTGCCTGAACTCGTATAAGAAGGACGTGGAGTCAGTTCTCTATGAATCAGTGAGAGTTCGGGTGGAGCAGGAGCAGCTCTGGTTCCAGTGGAAGGTTCGTCGTTCTCTTCTTCATCTCTATATCCTTGTCAGAGGAGGTGTTCAAGGTTGATCCTGCGCGTGGTGGTGGGGATGGTCTCGTCCTACTACCAATCGGTAGGAACAGAAAAGCAGTTAGTTCTTTTGTTACGCTAAGCGTAGAACCTAGCTTTATTGGCGAGAGTCACGTGACGAACGACGGGAAAAGTCGGAAGGTTTGAGCTTGTGGACCGCGTTACCCACAAAGCTAATTGAAGGGTCTACTATACTTGGTAGGCGTAGAGATTATGAGAAGGGTCTCGACAAGTAACTTGCAAGTTACCAGCGGATTGGGCTAGATACTACACTTGTATTGTGTAGAACTAACTGGAAAAAAGTACAAGTACACTGGGCGTTTATATACCAATGAGCGGACCCTGAATAAGGGATCCTAAAGGGAAAACGGAACAGTGGAATGCCGTTCTAGAAGGGGATACGTTCGTAAAGGAAATAGGGTCGAGGGAGGAACAAAACGGAACAAAAAGAAGACATACTGCGGACTGCACAAAGGATCAGGAGTTCTGGCTGGAATGGAAGATCAGAAGAAGAACGGAACTCCATCTAAGGATTAAAAGAATCAGAAGGAAGATCAAAGAAACAGAGGAAATCGGAATCGGAGTCCTTGGGTTCCCACACAGTAATCCACGAAGCGAACTTGTGTTCCTCGGCCTCAGACATCCAGGGGATTTCTGTAACAGTTACATTGAGGGGCAAGGTTGCACAAGTCTCTCAAGGCCACTTGTTTTCTTGAATGTGACTTGTACATCACTTTTACTGCACTTTTCACACTTGTGTTTGAGCACCTCGATGGGAAATTTTAGAAAAAGTGACACAAGATATGCCATATCGTCCATTAAAATCCCCACACTTTTTGTACTTAGGATCATTGGGGTGTTTCAAGGGGGAAAAGTGAAAAAAGTGAATAGGTACAAAAGGGGGCAATCAGAGCAGTTGAAAATTGGCAAAAGTGGCAAAAAGCAGATATGAATGAGAAAAAGTGGCACAGGATGCACCATACTATCCACTGGCAAAAGGAAAAAGGAACAAAAAGAGGTAATTAGAGCGGTCAGGAGTTGGCAAAAGTTGATATGAATGATCCGGTCTGCACAGAAGAGTGATTAAAATCACCCAAGATCTAGAGATTTATCAGTTAGTTCCTATGGTATGGACCAAGTAAAAAAAAATATCAAAGTAGAGCTCATGGATCAACAGTATCAGCATCTAAGGGGCTGGAATTAGTGGGGCCACAGTTGAGTAATGCATATATGGAGGTAATGATGTCAGCAGTATTTTCGGGACCCTTCTTTGTGATCAAGATTGTATACAATTGTGTCTTGCTGCCCCAGTTATCCACAGAGAACATGGACATGCCTTTGCTCATGTTTCCACTTGCCTTGTTGAGTGTCTTCAGCAGTGTGATCTTTCCCTTCATTTCTGCCATTTCCTTCACAGCATCCTGTACATCAATGGTGCCATCACAAACAAGGGTGAACATGCGCTCAAGCTTTGATAACAATGCAGTCAGTACTACATCAAGTAGTGTGAAGAGAGTTTACCACAGCAGCTGTGAGAGCGACAATGACTCCAGAACATAGCCTTTTTGCAGCTTTGCTGTTTGTAAGGACTGGATGTCAATGGCACTGGTTGTTTTGCTCAAATGGGCGGTTGCAATGAGTTTGAGGATGAAGTCTGAATGAAAGTTGTGAGTAGGATCCAGTTCATCATAGTCTTCATGTGTGAATGGGAAATGGGGGGGTGAAATCAAATCTCTGGCAACTTCTTGGACCACTTTATTGGAGTCTGTCAACTCCAAGTTGGCATGAATTTTAACAACCTCCCAGAAAAAATGAATGGCCATAACCAGGGCAGTGGATCCGAATCCACTGTGCCACTTGAGCAGGTGCTGCCATGCCTATTTGTAATTCAGTGAGGAGAATGAGAAGATGAGAGAAAAGAATGAAGGCAACGATGTACAACACCAAATACTGCATCATGGACCATTACCCGATACTGAACATCTGGGTAGACAATGGCAAATATTGCCTGAAGTGCTGTTGCCAGAGTCTCATTGGGAATTGACCAAACATTTGGTTGTCCCCCTGCCCAAAGAATGACAGTGTCCATGAATGCATTCGTCCATTTGTGATCCGCAAGAATGGGGAGATCACTATTTTTATACTCACTACAAGACTTGGACTTGGTGCCCACAGTCTGAGTCTTTTTGCTTTTGATGGCATCTGTCGAATTCATAGTGGTGCTCGTTTCAACCCAAGTCTCTTCACCTGCCTCCATCTTGACCTTCTTGGCTACTGGCTGGGTGTCTTCTGCAACTGTGACACTGACCAATGTCTGGTGTGATGTAGACTAAGCAAGAATGCATGGAGATATAAAGGAAAAATAAAAGACACTCACCAACATTGTGGTCCATATCTCATGCATCAGATCCATATCAACCTGCATACTGTCACTTTCAACCATTTCGTCACCTTCAGGCTCACTGTCCAGGGCGATCTCCTCCATCTTTTTCTTGCTGGCTGAAGGAACACAAGGTGAATACCAGGGTGGGATTTGACTAGCCTCCTCAATCTTGACACTACTGTTATGAGAGGAGGGAACACAAGCCTGAGGATACCAGAGTGGAATTTGACTAGATTCTATGAACTTGACATCACTGTCAGGATTGGAGTGAACAACCTAGGATAGTCAGTTTGGTAAGTATCTATAATCTTGTATCAAGTATGCAAATATGCACCAGTGCAATATTATTATTCAACTTTCCCTTTTTGTTCTTGAAAGGTATGGTCTCTTGTTCCAGGTCGGAATTGAGGTTTGAGCCATCAAATTTGGTTGTGATACCAGCATCTGTCCCAGAACATTGAGTGGTGGTGGCAGTCAGAGTATTCACTTTTGTAGCCTGGCTAGTAGACGGAGTGCCAGACACAGACCAATTAGGTGTTATACTACTATTCACAGAACCCTGCACCTCTGGATATGTTTTTTTTCATTAACAATTGCTGCCCAACCTTTGACAGTACCAGAAAGGGATTTCTTCCTGATGGATTCATAGTCAGCAACCAACAAGTTGATGAACGACAGCATGGACTGGATAAGAAGTAACATGGTAGATGTGACAGCATGCAAGTACCTACTTTAGATATTGTGACACACTGTTCGGTGCCTTGCTGTGTGACAGTTTGATTGCATCGTCATTGGTGCCGTTGGTGATTGTCTTGCTGGCTTCAGTGATCATTGCCTTGAGCGATACCTTTGGTGCCTTCTTTGATTTCACACTTGTCGCTGCTGCTTGCATCGCCAGTGAGTTAGATGGCATCTGATGCTTATCGGCTATGAAAATAGTGAGTGCTTGTTTCCTTGCAGAAACATTGTTGCTGACCTTGCTTGACCACCACATCAGTCAATGCACTATTGATGGAGGGGCTTGATCCCTTTGTACCAAATGCTTGCCCTGGCACCTCCTGTAATATCATCAGTTGTAATGAACAGCATAAACACAAAGTATGTGTGACTCACAGATATGGCCATGTTCTGCTCTTTGGCTCACAGCTCCATAACCATTTTGGCAATAGTGACTACATGGTCTTGCTCAGCTTTCTCTGCTGTAGCTCATTCTGCTGCTGCATGGTTCTCATCGGCCTGTTTCTTCGCTTTGGTCCAGTATTTGCCCTGCAATGCAAGGATGATGGCTCCGGGGTGAGCAGTTGCATTCTTTGCACAAGTGTGCCAGAAACTCATTAAGAATGATATTGGTTTGAAGGCTAAGTGAGGATGAGAAGGCTAGTGTTTGGAATAAAGCAGCAAAAATTGTGGTTCGAGTTCAAGCAACCTTTTGTAAGTCTGGTTGCCCTGAGTGCAAACAAATACATACATAACTCATGCTCAAACCTTGGACATGCTAAGTCAGCTGTGTATTGAAATGCCACCTCTGTTAAGACTGGGTCAACTCCAAGTAATCTCCGGAACTCCGGAGTTAGTTGAGGCATGTGGGACCTTGGCTTCAGCATATGTGCTGCACCCTTGTCAGAGTCAGTCCTGGATTTGGAGGATCAGAGGTCGGAGGTAAGACTTAACACTGTTAGACAGTCAAGTCAAGTCAGATTGGAGGAGAGTCTTCAAGACTCAAGAGAAGGGAGTCAAATCTAAGTTAATATTTGAACTGAAGAATACAAGCAGAATTCTAAGAGTTTATATACTATGGAGGAACATAGGATTAGTAACAGAGTATGAGGGATTGGTAAGAAATATCGGAATGCAAGTATTATCAGAGCTGTGCTCCTAAGCGAAACACAGGTCAGAGGAAGTGAGACTAACACTATTATGGAACAAAGGTCATATAATCGAAATGGAACAATGAGATGGAGATAGGACAAGAGGTCCGAGAGTCAGGGGTTGTATCTAAAGGGAAATCATACTGGAGTTGGTATGGAGATGTGGACAGAGGACGGAGTTAGACTTGTAATAATTTGGGATATGACAGCCTCAAAGGTCAGGTCCACATGTTGCAAACATTTCTTTGTGGCTTCCATGCAAGCATCTGGGATGTAACTGGTGGTTCAAGACTCCTGGTGGTTGAACCAAGCACCGTCTTGCAGCCCATCCAGTGAATAGTCAACAATACAGGAATCCGCCACTCTCTCCACTCCTGGGCTCTTTGGTATCTCCTCCACCCTTTTCTGGACCATCCCGCCAAGCTGGAAACAAGGATGAGAACTTTTCAGATCAGCAACCACACAAGGAATTGAGGATGGGTGGTACTTTGCATCAGGTATTCCATCCTTATTTGAATGGTAAAGTCACATTGTCTCTTGTTTGAACACCTACTGATGAATTTTGATGTCTTTAGAACAACCTTGTGATGCACAAGGAAATCTCCTTCTGTTCAATGCACAGCCTGAACCACTTCATACCGCATCAGGCAGTGATTGGACTCCATATACCAATTGTACCCAATTTGAAACGGCTGACCTCCTATATCGACACACTCAGATGAGTGCAGGACAAATTGATGCCCTTATGGATATATGGGCAGGGACTCTGCTTGAGTCAGATCTGAATAATCCCCAGCACAAATTGCCTCCGTTCAGGAATGCAAAACATCTATATGATGTTATTGACAACACTCCATTGGCTGGGATGAAATGGTTGAAGTTCTCTGTCAAGTATTCAGATAATCGGCCACAACTGGACTGGCTGCCATGGATGGACCAATCATTCGATGTTTGGTTTCGTGATCCCCTTTCATGCATTCATGACATCCTTACAAACCCAGACTTCAAAGAATTTTTCGACTACATGCTCTACCGGGAATTCCAAGTTGACAATGCCAAACACCAATATCAAGACTTCATGTCTGGAGATTGGGCATGGCTCCATGCAGTAAGCTAATTTTAAATGTATACTGAGTGCACTTGACTCAGTGGCTTATGAGCTATCACCTAGAATAAAATAGCTGAAGAGAGCCCAACAACACATGGATCAATGTTTGTTCTGGTGATTTTGGGAAGCAATAAGACTACTGTGTCTGTTGCAACAGGCAACAATGAATACTACCTGCTCTATATGTCAATCAGCAATGTTCATAATACTGTCCGCTGGGGGCATCAAGATGCTGTTGTTGTTATTGGATTTCAAACTTGCCTATACATGAACTGACTTTATCTATCTATCAAGCAATCAGAGAACATTCATCGGATCAGGAATTTTGAATGTTCCGCTGCCAACTATTTCACAACTCACTGTCTGCAATCCTTCAAAGCCTAAAACCAGCAATGACAACACCTGAAATTGTTCGCTATGGCGATGGACACTTCTGAAAGACAATATATGGGCTTGACCCATATATAGCTGATTACGAAGAGCAAGTGATACTGGCTTGCATTGTTCATTGCTGGTGTGCATGGTAAATTCTCTCTACTATTCAAAGAGCATGGCAGACACTAATGTTGACAATATTCATTGCAGTTGTACTGTGACACATGGTACACTTGATTCAGACCCAGATACTATGAACAACTGTTGGTGGTTGACTGAGACATTGTTTCAGAATGCTTCATTAGATCAAATGTGGAATGAATTTGGTATGGTCAGTGATCTTGTTGTATGTTCTTCTATTTCATTCATACGGTGAGTCAGTGACACTAATCTATTTTTGTTTCTTTCTAGCCATTTACCAATGACTTCCCTCATGCTGACATACATCAACTCATCAACCCAGATCTACTCCATCAGCTCATCAAAGAGACGTTTAAAAATCATTTGGTAGACTGGATAGAAACGTTCATCCTACTAACATTGGGATCAACATGATGAGCAGAGTGTATTATGGATGACATTGATAGACGGTATGTGTTAACTCTAGTTCCTGCTGTTTGTCACTCACACTAAACATTCTATCATAGTATTGCTGCTATTGCACCTTTTACGGGCCTTCATCGCTTCCCACAGGGCCATGGATTTAAACAGTGGACCGGTAATGACTCCAAGGCCTTGATGAAGGTTTGCCCACCCCACTGGTCATGATTTTTTTGTTTCCATAACTGAATCTGTAAGGTTTACATTGCAGCAATAGAAGGCTATGTCCCAGACAACATTATGCACACTTTTCATGCCTTCACAGAATTTTGTTATCTTGTCTGCTGGAATGTTATTACTGACTCTGCACTGAGCAGCATAAGTGATGCAATCAAATGCTTCCATTATTACTGGGAAGTTTTCAAGAGGACCAGCATTGTTTTGACGTTTTCACTTCCCTGCCAGCATTCAGTAAAGCACTACCCCAAACTAGTTCAACTCTTTGGCACACCAAATGGGCTCTGCTCATCAATTACAGAGAACAAACATATCACTGCAGTAAAGAAACCATACTGCCAGTCAAGCAAGCACAAGACACTTGGTCAGATACTTGTTACCAATCAGTGGCTTGACAAGCTCTCAGCCACATAGACTAACTTTGCCAGTCATGGCATGCTCAATGGAACATGCCTATCAAGTGCCCTCAATTTAATAGGTACGCAGTTCATTATTGAATGTACTAGGCTACCTAGCAGCTGACCTGGTGGATTTCCAACCACTGAAGCTCAAATGGCTCCAGTGCCTGCTGCGTCTGCAGACAATCCTGGCACCACACATGGCGTTTCAAACTGCCCTTCAGCAAGTATTATGGCCAACAATGAGGATGGGAAAGCAGACCATGGCACAACCATACCTGCAGCAGATGTTGAGCTATCACACCATCGATGTACGTTCATACTACTTATTATTTGCAATGTCAGTTTTACTTGTGTGACTACATAAAATCTAAACATGCTAGGACTGTGTGCGTATCGGGATAACCCGATTACGCAGGGGCAAGAAGGGTAATGATATCAGTGGAAGATACACACTGATAGGTTGATGGTTGGTAACAAAGAATGTCTCAAGTGTAAGAACACATAGAGAGACGTCTTCAGAGAATGAGGATAGTAGATGGATCAAACAATATCCTTAGAGGATCTGGGTGGAGGGATGAAGCAAAGGATGAAAGTAATTGTTATCACTTTTAGAGACAGGCTTAAGGCCATGTCTTATATAGTGTTCAGTGATGAAACACTGATGTAAGTAATATATGTTTCAGACATGAAACATGTAAGGGATAAAGGGATAAAACACATATCAGAAATGAAACATGTAAGAGAATGTGAAACATATAATGAAACATGTATCACATCTTATGACACAATGATGTCATAGTCTAGACAAAAGATAAGGGTAGCTTATCTAATAATGGTGAGTAATATGGATAGCATAAAGATAAGGTCATACACTGTTGTAGAATCTGGTATTAGGAATTGAATATTGAAATATGAAATATGAAATATGAAATACCAGAATTCTCAACACTCCTCCTCGCTGATCATGTTACAGTTTAAAGGGAAAGAGTCGAAGAGCCTTTCTTCCATCTTCAAACTTCTGCTTGCCTAGATTCTTTGTGAAGATATCAGCAAATTGCTGATCTGTAGGCACATAGTAGAGCTTGATTTCTTCAAACTCCATGCTTTCACGAATATAATGGTTGGTCATGTGAACATGTTTTGTATGACCTTCTTGAGTAGGATTCGAAGCAAGGAACATAGCACCTTGGTTGTCAACACAAAGTGGTAGTGGACCTATCTTAAAACACAATTCTTTATAGACATTATGTATCCAGTGAAGTTGTTTAGCAACCTCGGTCATGCCACAGGATTTCACTTTGGTGGAAGAAAGTGTAACTCGTTGTTGTTGCCTAGATAGCCATGATATAATGCCATTTCCTAAGAAGATGGCATAACCAGTAGTGGAGTGTGATGTTTCAACATCTCCAGCCCAATCTGTATTGGAATAAGCATATAAACCATTTTGGTCACCATGTCCAGAGTATGAGATGCAAAGATCCTGAAAGGATGATAGATAGCGCACAATATAGAGCACCTTTTGCAAATGTTCTTCCATTGGATTGGAAGAGAACTGAGACATTTTGATAACTGCAAAGGCTATGTGTGGTCAAGTACCCAGCATGGTATATAACAGTGATCCAATGACCAACTAAATAGCAACTGCAAAGAGTAGGATTTGACTGATCTTTAGAGTTATGTAGGTCTCAGATTATATCTGGTAGGAAGAGGTACAGAGACTGGCTTGCAATTCTCTTGACCAAATTGTTGTATGACTTTCTCCGCATAGTGGATTTGGTCTAGAGTAATCACTTGCTTCTTGCAATCTCTAGTAATCCTCATACCTAAGTACTTGGTTGCTTGACCAAGATCTCTTGATTCCCAACATTTCATGAATTGAGATTTGTGAGCAAGGACTTGTGTCTTGTTACTACCCATGAATAAAGCATCATCAACATAAATGAATAAGACGATCAAATCATCACCAATGATCTTGAAATATGTTCCTGGGTCAGATTTGCATCTGAGGAATCCCATCTCCAGGAGAGAACAGTGAAGCTGCTTGTTCCATTGAAGGGCAGCTTGCTTTAAACTGTATATTGCTTTCCTCAAGCAACAAACCTTGTTCTCCTGACCTTTTACTATGAAACCTTCTGGTTGATCCAAATAAATTTCTTCATCCAGCTCACCAAAAAGAAAGGTGGTCTTGACATCTAGGGCTTCAAGTTCCCAAGCATGAAGCACAGCTAGTGCAATAAGAAGTCGGAAGGTTTCAAACCTTGCAACTGGAGAGAAGGTTTCTTCATAGTCTATTCCAAAGACTTGCATAAATCCTTTAGCGACGAATCTAGCTTTCTTGCGACCATCAGATTTTACAGCAAATACCCATCTCCCTTTGATGGGTTTACGACCCTTAGGTAGGTCTACCAACATCCAAATCTTGTGATCAGAGAGGGACTTAATCTCCTCCTGCATTGCAATCATCCATGAGTTCTGTTCCTGTTTGGAGAGTTTTAGAATGTCTCAAAATTGTTTAGGAATAGAACCTGATCTGACAGCCATGCTAAAAAGCTGTCTCATCCACTTGGAACTATACATTTGTTCAAGATCTTCCTCTTTGTTAGTTGGAGTGACATCTATCGCGTTGGTTGGCTCCTCCTGGATAGTATCAAGGCCTCATGACATATCACTCTCGATCTGAATAGCTGGTCTATCCCCATGTGCATTATCAGGAAGAATCCTGGGCACAGGAATGTGAGAGGATCGTCTCTGTTCAGCAACAGATCTAAAAGTGGACCGTTCATCCCTAGTAGGGTGATGCTGATGAGGTTGTGATCTAAACTCAGGTAAGGTCTTGTTAACATGTTGACAGGGAGGTAGCCAGGTTCAGGGTAAGAGATCTGAAGATCCTTGTCTCTCCTCTTCAGGAGGCGAATATGTAACCATATAACGCTTATGCTGATGGTGATCTATAATAGAACTCCGATGACCTGTTTTGGGTTGATTCCATTTTACAGCAGGTTGAAGTGGTGAAGTATGATAGAATGGTGGATCAGTAGAAGATTTCGGGGAGTCATAGAAGAGTGGTGATAAAAGCTCTGGTGGTTCCCAAGGAGTCATGGATGGTGGTTGTGATCCTGATGAATGCCCATCATCAAACAGATGTGGTTGATCAGGTTGAGGACCTAATCCTAATGGAATTGATGGTATAGGTACAAGTATATCTCGAGAGGGTTCTGGATCCCTTTGTCGAGTGTTGTCCTTAGTAAGGTCGTCTATGGGGTCTTCTTCAACTGAAACAGGGGTAGGTCTGTCTTCTGTGTCTCCGAGACAATAAGGAAAGACTTTCTCATCAAAAATGGCATTTGTCAAAATGAACACGTGTCTCCTCTCCTTAGACCAAAAGCGATAGCCTTTAGTGTTAGATTCATACCCAATAAAAATCATCTCCTCAGACTTGGGAGACAACTTATCTTGTTGCTGTTCCAGAAGTATAAAAACATATGCACATGTCCCAAATATCCTAAAGTAGGAAACATCAGGTTTGTCTTCATTGAATACATAATTCAATGGGAGTCTTCCAATCATGACGACACATCAGTTGTTGAATATAAATATGGAGTGCAGTCTCAACAGCATCTTGCCAAAAAGAACATGGCAAACATGCATGTTGGCAAATGGCTTCAGCTTTTTCAAGCAAAGTTCGATTGAACCTCTCTGCATGGCCACTCTGTTGAGGGATGTGAGGAACAGAGGTCTGATGAGTGATGTCTCTGGACTGAAAGAATGACTGAAGCATCCCAGCCATAAATTCCCCCCTTGGTCTGAACATACAGAGATGAGCAAGTGACCAGTAAAGGTTTCAGCCCAAGAAACCATCAATTGGAAATGCTGTGAAACAGCATCCTTGGTGTGTAAAAACGCAACAACTGCAAAATCAGAGAAATAATCAATGAAAGTAAGAATATAATGTGCGCAAACTCAAGATTCTGTGGACATCAGCCCAACAAGATCAGAGTGAACAAGTCCAAGAGGATGAGTAGCACGTTTACCTGAGGATGGATATGGACAGCCTTTACAGGGAGAAGATTTGTCTGGTGGAGCGACAGTGGGTAGACCAGTAACATGAGAAGGAGCAACACGAAGAACATTCTTGGATGGATGTCCAAGATGTTGGTGCCAAAGATCGTAAGAGTCATCCTTAACAAGCGAGTTGATAGAACCATCCATTGCAGTAATCCGAGATGACTGAAACCAACGGAGGTTATTGTTCGGAGATAGAGCAAGGGCCCATATCACCAAATGTTTGCTTGTGTCCCAGATGTTGGATTCACGATTGTTGATTGTACACTTATAGCCTTGGCTAGTAAGTGTAGAAACAGACAAAAGTCTGTGTCCTGCATGCAGCGCATACCATACTTCTGAGAGAAAAATTGGATCTGCTCGGTTATCTTTCAGCTGAATGATGATCTTACCCAGACCATACATAGGAACTTTGTGTCCGTTAGCAACAACGGCATAATGGGTTTGAAATCCTAGATGTGCAAAGTCATCTTTAAAATGAGAAAGATGATCGGTGCAACCACTGTCAATCATCCAGTGGTGTCAGGCAAACTCTTTGTCAGAAACTCCCCCTAGTGCAAAAGCACCGTGATAATAGTCAAGCCCATCGTATTTGTTATCATATCCGTACATGACATTGTCATTGTAGTTTTGTAAGTGCTCTCCTAGGTCTTGTGGAGCTTCCATAGCTACTGCCAAAGGTGTAGTTGGGAGAAGTGCCTGGATATGAGTCTCATTCAACAAATCAATATTGTCAAAATGAGAAGATGAGCTGGCAAGGCCTCTAAGAGAAAAAGAAACCTTTTTCCTCTTCTCCTTCTTCTTCATTGTTGTTGGTGTCCCAGATGTAGCGATAGCTCCTTCAGAAAGGACATTCCTTGAAGGAGCTGTATCGAAAGGGCATTGAAGAGGGCCCAGCTACATTCATCCTGTTGTCTTCTTCATCTCTCCAACCTGTGTGTATGATGGTAGACGAGGAGTCGTCCATGTCATGGTCTTCCTGTATAAAGCTAGGAGGAAGAAAATCTTCTTTGATGTATTCTGGATCCATAACAACTTCATTAGCAAACATTACCTCATTCACTTTACCTTTGCCCTTATTATCCTGTTGCTTCTTAAACCAGTCCTTCTTCTGTCCTCTACCAGGTTGTTTGGACTTGGCAGGACCTTTACCTTTCTTCTGGTTCAGGTTCACAGAATCCGATTGAGGCTGGTTAGAGTAACTGCCAGAAGGTTGGTAGTGTGGAGTAAATGTCCTCGGCTGATACGAGGGGGTCTGGCTTCTCCACTGATTTTGAGGTGGAGGGCTGTGTTTAATCACGTTGGTCTGGTTAACAGAAGATTGGGCTTGGCCTCCAGAATCTGCCTGAGATATCCGGGCATGAAGAGGTTTGCACATAGCGCAAAGGTCCATCTCCATGAGTATCCGCGATGAGACGGTGCTCATGTTGAAGTTAGTGGCTTCAATGGTGAAACAACCCTTAAGAGCGTAGCTCCTGAGGTTGCCAACAGGGACTTGGACTCGGAGAGGAAAGTATGAGAAGAGGCTTGTTAGGCCAAAAGAGTCCTTCTTATAGCGCTTGAGGGGAAAGCACCAAGAGAACTAGACTGGAGTTCTCTGGTGGTGGCATCGAGCCTTAAGTACCTACGAGAGGTATGTACATGTTTCGAGCGTATCTAACGATCCGGTAACAAATGGA
>JBBPNN010000992.1:0-13201 GCA_038090935.1 Hortiboletus campestris | reverse complement strand
CTGACAACTGCCTTGAGGCCTTGTTCCTCAGCCTCAGGCAGGTCAGCTTGCAAACTCACCCTTCACTTTTCTGAATTCAAAGTCTCCTGCAGACCCAGCCTTTTCAACAGGTATTCACACTTTCCCCCCCTGTTGGACCATTGGTCCAACAGCTAGCCCTTGGGCTAGTACATATCGAGCGGCTGTGTGATACATAACGTGGGATATAATTTCCGGCACTTGTGGGCTCCATATATTTGGCAACCTGGCGTGTAGTGGCGGACATTGAATGAGACTGCGGAAACCATCGGCATGCGTAGCGACGCTCCGTCACGTTGTTCCGCTCGTGTCGTGCGACCCTTTTTTGATCCGGAGAGTGTGTATTCAAAGTCCTCGTGAATTCAGCAACGAATTCCGAGCCACTACAACCGTTCTGCAATGCACTGTAAGGTAGCTCCTTCACGGCTCACTGCCAGCTCACCTGGTTAGTAGCACAATCGCCGTCCATTATTGCCGCATCACTTGACGACCCAACGGTTGCTGTCATTAAAAACCAACTCGCGTTTCACCCCACTGTGCGCAAATTGATTTAATTAATTTCAGGGCATACTATCGTCAGATTCCCCTGTACAAATATGCTCAGGGGGGCTCTAAACTTGTTTACGCATCTGGCACAACCGTTGACACCGAGGGCTGATCAACCCGCGTGTGTTTTCTTTCTAACATCTCCCCTGATAGAATTTCCTACCTGTTGCGTCTCCACGGTAGAGGCTTGGCATCAGACGCCTATGGTACCTGTTGTCGAGAACAATTCACTCTTTCCATATTCCATCTGGACCGTGACCTGTTTTTTTTTCTTCAAAGTCCAACGATGCTCTGATAGTAGTTGGGCCACATCCTCCCGGGCTACAACCCAAATAGTGCACACGGCAAGCCATTCTAAACTATAGCCTACCTCCCAGCATGGAAGCATGTAAGCGCCCATCTCTGAGTCGTTACGAGGGTAGAATCGCGTTGACTTTGGGTTATATGTAGTTCCCTTTTCAAAACATTTACTTAATGTCCGTGGTGTTTCGGCCCCCAGCCTGAGTGTCTGTCCTAGCTCACGGGGATACGGGTACCTTCCATTACATCAGTTCCTTGATCTGCTTGGGCCTTGAGCGTGGCAAGTAGTGTTGTTACCCAAACTTGACAGAATAACGTCACCAAATTTTGTCCACTCGAACCCTTGTCAAACACAAAGCTAGCGCTCGTACAAGCTATAAAATGCCTTTCAAAAGGTAGGTAACTGCAAGACAGCGTTTAAACATGGGTGCCTTCTGGCTTTTCACCCTGTTTTCAGCTTTGATACTTCAAGTGAGGCCTTCTCTGTCACTCAGCCCCACACTTCTCATGATAGTACTTAGGCTTGTGCATCCTCGTCACATGTGCGCCGCCTTCACCATCGTCGTGCGCTCCCCGGAAGCTGGACGGCGTACGGGTGTTGGACGTAAGTAACCGGTGCTTCTGTTGAGTATAACTCACCTGTCTCTGGATAGCGATAACGTGGGCGTTCGTACGCTCTCGTCTGCCTCGTACGCCAGCGCGACAGGTATGACCGTCGAGTCGTGCGTCAACTTCTGTTCGACAGGGGGCAACTCATACATCTATGCTGGAGTCGAGTACGCAGACGAATGCTGTGAGTTGAACCATCTCTTCGACAGTTGCGTTATTTATCCCGCGTGGCAGACTGTGGCAATTCTTTCACGGCTGGTGCTACGAACGTGAGCTTGTCAAACTGCAACATGGCTTGCAGTGGAAATTCTGCGGAATATTGTGGCGCAGGTAATCTGTTGAATGTTTATTGGAGTGGTGCCCAGCCTTCAACTGCTGGTCCCATCACCGTACAAAGTGTCGGCAACTGGACTTCACTCGGATGTTACAAGTGAGTCATGGATTTACTGGTAGGGTGCTATGCTGATAATCTTCTTGTAGTGATTCGATTGCCAATCGAGCCTTGCTGCATGGTATTGCCGTCACCGGCAGTGTGACGGTCGAGAGCTGTACCACTGCCTGTCAGAACGCTGGCTATTCATTGGCGGGCGCGGAGTATGCTGATGAGTGCTGTCAGTGCTGTCACTCTTCGGTTTAGCTATCCGTGTTGACACCAAAGCATAGATTGTGATTCGACTCTCAATCATGGATCTGCGCCAACACCCCTGACGGATTGCGACATGACTTGTGCTGGAAATTCTTCCGAATATTGCGGAGGTCCAAACCGTCTTAACTTGTATAACAACACGGCGTCGTCAGGGAGCACTTCCACAGGAAGCGGCACCACGGGTGGAGGTGGCCCCATCACAGTACAAAGTGTCGGCAGCTGGACTTCCCTCGGATGTTACAGGTGAGTCGTGGTTGTGTTGGTAGGGTTTTATACTGACGCTCTTGTAGTGATTCGGTCGCCAATCGAGCCTTGTCACATGGCGTTGCCGTCACCGGAAGTGTGACGGTCGAGAGCTGCACCACCGCCTGTCAGAACGCAGGTTATCCATTGGCGGGCGTGGAGTACGCTGATGAGTGCTGTCAGTGATGTCGCTCTTTGGCTTAGCTATCCGTGTTAACTCCGGCGCATAGATTGTGATTCGACTCTTCATTCCGGATCCGCACCAACACCACTGGCGGATTGCGACATGACATGTGCTGGAAATTCTTCCGAATATTGCGGAGGTCCAAACCGTCTTAACTTGTATAACAACACGGCGTCGTCAGGGGGTACTTCCACAGGAGGAGGTACCACGAGTGGTAGTGGCGTCCCAGGAACGTGGTCGTACGCCGCATGCTACGTTGATAACGCCAACGGACGGGTACTTGGAAACGAACTCGACAGCAGCACAACGACGGTAGAGAGTTGCATCGCTTACTGCAGTTCAAGCAATTTCACGCTCGCAGGGATCGAGTACAGTACACAATGCTGTGAGTCACGTCACACTACGGGATGCCATCCTTCTCCTTGTTACTGAGCGCTGATGGTTGGTTCATTTACCAGTCTGTGGCAATTATTTGGTAAACGGCGCTGTTCAGGCACCTGAAAATGACTGTAATATGGCTTGTGGGGGAAACTCGACGTAAGCTCCGATCGTTGCTCTGTGTTGCTGCTAACGACGCGCGTAGGGAGACATGTGGCGGCCCCAATCGCCTCTCAGTGTATACTTCCACAGGCAACGTTACTACACTCCCTGTTCCTACAATTCAGAAGACAGGTCTTCCTGGATCATGGCAATACCAAGGATGCCTCCCGTAGGTGGTCATAGATTGTCAGAATGGCAATATCCTGAAAAACACCTTATCAACTAGCGAGCTAGGGACCGGATTGAGAATGTTCCCTTACGAGTTGGACTGGACGACGAATAATACCGTCGACGCTTGCCTAAGCCAGTGCGCTGCATACGGATTCCCTGCTGCTGGATTGGAGTACGGTGAACAGTGTTGTGAGTCTTTGTCTTCTTCCTCGCGGTTGCGTGTGGTAATTTGGAGGTAGTCTGTGGTGACATCAGTGACGTCACTGTCAACGGTGGGACGTTCGTCGCCGATTCAGACTGCAATATGGCGTGTTCTGGGGACCCTATTCATCTGTGCGGCGGTGGAAACAGGTTAACGACCTACTACTGGACCGGGACTCCGCTGAACGTCTGGAACACGCCGGCAAATACTGGTTATTACGAGGCAAGTCTTAATTGCTGTACCCTCAGCAGTGAAAACTTACGATGATCAGTTCCTCATTGGTGGACTCGTCGTACCCTTGATCGCGACTGTAGGCATCAACAACAAGGTTACCTTCCTTGAAAAATACGGCACGTCCGAGTATGCGAACTCGACGGGGGCGTATGAGCTGGACATCAGCCTGGTAGACAACTACCAGCTGGCATGGCGTGAGATGCACGTCAAGTCGGACGTGTTTTGTTCGGGAAGTATCATCCTCCCGGATAAAGGTGCCCGCCAGATCAACGTCGGTGGATGGTCGCTCGAGTCGACGTATGGGGTCAGGTTGTATTATCCGGATGGAAGTCCGGGAGTGAACGGGACGCATGATTGGGAGGAGAACGTGAATGAGCTGACGCTTCAGGTCTGTTGTGCTCTTCAGCATTGACTTTCTTTGGGGTTCACATGGCTTTACAGCGTGGGCGGTGGTACCCAACGGCGATGATGATGCCCAATGGGAGTATTCTCGTCGTGGGTGGGGAGACTGGCAGCAATGCGAATCCCCAGCCTAGTCTAGAGATTCTCCCAAAACCTCCTGGTGGTGATACAGTGATCACTCTCGACTACTTGCAACGCACGGACCCGAACAACTTGTACCCATTCTTGCTGGTACTCCCGAGCGGGCGCTTCTTCATTGGTAAGGTACTTGACACGAAGTTGGCACGTCTACTTATGTAGCGTGCTCTCAGGATACTACAACGAAGCTCGCATATTAGATCCAGTGACGTTCGATACCGTCCAAGAACTACCCAACATACCCGGCGCGGTGAACAACTTCCTCGCGGGACGCACGTATCCATTGGAAGGATCGGCAATGCTTCTCCCACAACATGCACCCTACACCGATCCGATCGAGATTCTCATCTGCGGTGGGTCCACACCCGGCGCTGGTGCTGCGCTCGATAACTGCGTATCCATCGCACCCGAGGTTGCGAACCCGACATGGACCCTGGAGAGAATGGTGCGTGTATTCGTGGTATGCTAAGAGCCCCATTTGCCTGATACGAACGGACGATCTGGTATAGCCATCGAAGAGGGTCATGCCGTGCATGGTCACGCTTCCGGACGGGTAAGCCAGCTGACCCCAAGGTGCATCGCGCGCGAGGCTTACAAAACTACTTACAGGACGTACATGATCCTGAATGGCGCCCACCAAGGCGTTGCCGGATTCGGACTGGCTACCGATCCCAACTACAATGCGATCCTGTACGACCCAAGCAAGCCCGTCGGTCAACGCTTCTCGATCCTCGGCAACACGATCGTCGCACGGCTTTATCACTCTGAGGCGACGCTCCTCCCAGACGGCCGCGTGTTGGTCTCGGGCTCGGATCCACAGACGCCTGGGTATCCAGAGGAAATGCGGATCGAGGTATATGTTCCTCCGTATTTGAACCAGGGGTTCACGCAACCGACGTTTACGATCGCGGAGACGGATTGGGCGCTCGGCGGACAATATACGATCGTTGTGACCTTGTTCCAAGGAACAACAGGCGGGATGCGCGTTTCTCTCGTCGCAGGTGCGTTCCCTCCACCGTCTCGTGCCGTACGCGATACTGACGACTTCAACGCAGCCTCGTCAAGCACGCACGGAAACGTCATGAGCGGCGGTCGCATCCTCTTTCCCGCCTTTTCTTGCGCTGGGACGACGTGCACTATCACGGCGCCGCCCAACGCGTACGTGTGTCCGCCGGGATGGCATCAACTGTTTGTGCTGGATGGACCGACGCCGTCGCATGCGGCGTGGGTCCGGATTGGGGGTGATCCGGCGGAGCTTGGGAATTGGCCGAATTATCCTGATTTTACGTTGCCTGGGGTTTAGATGCGGCACACCTGAGATGAGAGCGGGGAAAAGTGTTCTGCTTTGAGCAAACTCAAAATATTTATTCGTATTTTTGGGGTTTTTTTTATTTGGGCATGAAGTCGTATTATACCCGGACATTGTGCAGGTGTCTTTTGTCATTCGTTTGTGTTCTGGCATAATGGTGATTGAATATTGATGGTTTCACCGACCTCGGTTAGCACGTGTGGCTTCCGCACTCGCCCCCAGGTAACTGACATCGAACATGGGAGAAGGCACACGATAATGAACGCCCATCCTGTCTTGTTCTGACGTTTACGGCGGAGTCCCTCAATTTGGTCGAGTAGGGGGCAGTGCAAGTCGCGACGACGCCCAGAGCGCATCAAGTTCCTGTAAACGTCTTTCTAGCCGCGCCGAGTTACTGGTATCCGAAAGGGGTTGGATGGTGTAAGCGGTTGACAGAACAGTCGGATGCATTGACGAAATAAACTAGGAAAATCGGTACATGGCTAATATTGAACAGCGTTGAGCACAATATAAACCGGATATATGGGCTGCGATAGAGCGGGGTGAGTTACCACACTCTGGATGCGGCTTTTGTGTGCGACGCAACCAATGACGAGCGGACCGACGTTTCGGTAGGATGAGTGGGGTGCAGGTTCCAGCGGTTATTGTTATTATTGCTGCGCATTGGGGGATGTGGTGAAAGAGGTTGATGGGTATGCGATAACAGTGGGTCTCGTTCCTCTTCCAAGTCGTCTATCGGGACGTCTGTATGACATCCTAGACAGGAACAACGACACAAGGTCTCGGTACACGAACGTCCTAGAGTCGAATATCCGCGGGTCAGGAGTCCGATCGCCGATGGCAGCCGGAGCGGCCGATGGCACTGGAGTACTCACGAATGGACCCGATGTCGATACATATGCCGGCGAGGACGTCGAGGCATGCAGTCATCAAAAGGGCAGAGCAAGTGCCGATGACTTCGTCGGCCATCCTGGCCAACGTTGGTGGTGTGGGGGATACTAGGCCACCGCCACGTGCTAGCTCCTTTTGGGGGGGCTGAAACAAGTGTCAACAAGGTGCCAGTGTCGAGCACGACCCAGTGACTAGTGACTACTCGAGTCGAGTCTCTGATTTATCGATCTAGATCCGTGCGCCGCGAGAGAGTGTCGTTGGTGTGCTCGACAAGTTCAAGGTCGAGTGAGGCCCGACTGCTGCAGGGCATGCAAAAATCCAGTGCGCGCCAGTACTTGGTGGCGATTCCGTGCGAGCGTCGAGGGCCGCATGGAGATGATGAGGCAAGGTGCTGACATAAGAGGGTTATTAAGTGTCAGTCGAATCACACGCGCTGTTCTTCGTAACCGACAGTTATTACTTCAACTACCAGCACCCCACAGAACCATCAGGCTAGTTATATCACGAAACTGGCGTATTTCATCATGGCAGACACCAAAGTATGCCTTCCCCCTCCCTTTTTCCCCGGATGCCGGACCTCACCGTGGCCCTTCCCAGGGGCCTGCCACAGCACCCACGCCCAACAAGCTCGCCATGTCCCGCGCGCTTGGTGCCGCGTTCCTCAGCCATCAGGTCGAACAACTCGAAAAGTCCGTTACCCGTGGCCCTGCTTCTGGGAACTGGAGAGATCGACGCCAGCCCCAAGCCGACTTCGGTGTCGCCAATCCCAACTCGAACCGCCGCAGCACTATCGTCACTCATGCCGCAAAGCCGCGCCCCGGATCCGGACAGAAACAAGCCAAGAAGGAGTATACCGACAGGGAGAGAGACCAGCCAGAACAGAGGCACAGGGAAAAGGAGAAGCCACGCAAGATGAGCAATAGCGGGGCGGACAAGGATGCAGATCTCGTCATCGTCGATGCAAGCGTCTTGGTACACGCACTTCACCAAGTCAAGAAGTGGTGCAGGGATGGTCGTGAAGAAATTGTTATCGTCCCACTCGAGGGTCGGTCCTTGCCCTCCTCCCTGTGTGATTGACGCTCACGGCACCCACCCGCGTAGCGCTCAACACGTTGGATCTTCTCAAGAAAGGCACAAGCTCTCTCGCCCAGAGAGCCCGCTCTGCTTCCAGGATCTTGGAAGCACAGGTTGGGACAAATCCCCGTATCAGGGTCCAGCGTGATGACGCTTTCGTACCGTGGGACAAAATCGAGTTCAAAGACCCCGCCGCCGACGACGATAAGGAGAAACCCGCTTCTCAGACCCTGCATTTATCCGGATCTCCAGAGTGGGTCAGAAGAATGATTTGCTGTGCCCGTTGGGAAGTTGACCACGCCACCTCAACCCTGGATAAACAAGCTGTCAAGAACCCCAAGGTCGTTCTCGCGGTCCTGTCTCCCGCGTCAGCCCAAGCACAAGTCGATAGACCCGTCCCTGAGTCAAACACCGAGTTATCATCCCCTGTTCCACTTCCTGCGCCAAGCCCCCATCTCCACAGGTATGAACCTCGTTCGGCTGGTGTTCTGATCGGTCATTGGGCAGCGCGTGCTGGCATTCCGACACTCAAGTTTGAGCCTGTTTCCGTATCGTCTACTTCTCCTGTACAACACCGAGTTGCTGAAGACGATGAAAAGGGTAAACGACCCCCTGGGCGCGGCAGGATTAACTCACATAGCAATAATGGCCCTCCCGTCTCGCGTGGGACAGGTCTCGTCGAACGCCCGCCGGCCGTCATGCAGATGATGGAAATGGTTGCTCAGCCAAGTAAGGTTGTCAGGGTCTTGGCGAGGGGCGAGAAACTGGAACCTGACCCATGAACGGTAAACGTCCGCATCAAAGGTGTTGCATTCTTTCCGTACTCCGTACTGCACTGGAGAGCTAACAATATTCGCCCATAGATCAGTTCGAGTCTCCGAGGTTCAGGACTTCGCTGCTTCTTCCTCTCCGATGGCGATAGTAGACAGGGACACTGTTGTGTCTTGCCAGGCTGCAGAGTCTTGCCTTTGCAAGAGCGCCTGGATAAGACGGGCCATGGTCCATCGAGGACAATTCGTGTGCACTTATGCGCTCTGGTGATCTAACGCTCGTTCCAGGGCGGATTGTTTTGTTTAACCGTGGGGCTGTTGCTTGTTACCATCATAACCCCATTGGCTTCTAAACATGAACTTGCGGACTATCTCATGCGAATCCCCTATGTACCTTTTTTCCAACCTTTTCCTGAATTCAAGTCTTGTCATGGATATATGTGATCCAAAGTTGCCCAGTATGCAACCGGTCTTTGCCCAATTCCCCCGTTCGTGAGTCAAGGTTGTGCAGATGTTGATTTCACGTTGCATTTTTGCCTGTCGCGCTTTGTTTGTTTCCGGGGTTGTAGTCAAACGAGTCAACGAACAAAATGGGGTCGTCCCTCAATTGCCCGGTGTAATTGCCAATCTCCCTTCCCATTGGACCACAAATATGTCCGCGGTGCGGCACGCTGTCGTAAATTCCCTTCCACTGACTCGGCGTATCCACTCATGGCCAACGCAACCGGCGACTGGTTAGATCAACCCCTCGCTTTGGGCGGTTCGCCAATCATGGGCGTTTCGACGGCGCTCATTGGGCTATTACATTACATCCCTTCCCTTCTTTCCACCAGGTCTGTCTGAATCCTCTTGCCAAAAAGCAAAACAAGTGCGAGCGAGAGCGCTCGACTCGGATGGCGTCACCCCTCAATACGATCGACATTGAATGTGTCGAAGTATCGCAGTATGTAAGCGGTGAGTATTCTGTTGTCGATATGCACGTTCCTATGGTCGAGGGACGGGGGATTTTTCTTTTTTGAAAATATCTGACCGTGATGTAATTTTTGTTGGGCGTTAGCGGCTGGGCTGGTGGTGCGTCTCCATCCTCTCTAACGTCCGAGTCTGTGTTGTATTCCTTACCCGACACGTTCGTTTCACCGACACCACATGTATCGCTTTCTCTGGCGCGCTGCCTGTGCGATAGATCCTGCTCTGGGATCACATCCTCACTTTCCCGGACGAAGTGCAACTGGTCTGGGGGGCGAAACTATCGATCTCCAAGGTCCTATTCTTGTTCAATCGCTACGTGGTCGCGTTTGCGATGATCGTTCAGTCACATGGTAAGCGAACGCGGTTGACCGATTCTTTTCCCGGTGGTCGCTTACCCCCCCGATCCGATCTCGCTTGTCAGAGTTCAGTGGTACGACGCCGTATCTATCTCTCCCGGTAAGCGCGTTTCCGTGTTGTCCCGTTCTGCTTGGCGTTCTTGTCGAGCTTGGCCTGTCGATATCGTCTAGTTGTGAGTCGATCGTTTGCGATTACTGTGTGCGACCGGCACTGATGCATCGTTTTCGTTAGTTGCAAAGCATGGTATGCCATCGGAGTGGTCATCGGCATGCTGTCCATGGTGACGAGCAATTGTGAGTCGTTAATTTTCGAGAAAGCCGGCGTTTCAGTGGCTGATCCGACTTGAAACACCAGTCTTGATCTTGCTTCGGTTGTGGGTTCTTTGGGATCGGTCTCAGCGTTTGATGCTGGGGACCCTGACGTTTTTCGTCGTGACTCAGCTCGTGGCGCTGAGCCTTACAGGCTATGTCATAAATGATATGCTGCGTGCGTGCCATATTCGCGGTTCTGTCTGGGATCATGACGTTGCTCATCTTATGTTTAATCTATTGCGCCTCTAGCAACACTGATCTTTGATCCCGTTTTACGGGTCTGCATCCCAACGGCCAAACCCAAGCTTGTGATGCTGTGGAGTCCTGGTGTGCGTGATGGTCGTTGCGTGTGGCTGGATGATGTCATGCTCACGCGTGTATAGATTGCCTTTGAATTCATGGTATTCCTGACGACGGTGTGGAACGCCCTCGATCGACCGCGGTCACCGAATGTACGGATGACCAAAATCTTCTATCAGGATAGGAGCTTGTATTTTTTCGTGCGCCTTCTGTTCTCTCGATGTGCACCACGCACTCACACACATGCGCTAGGGCTTGTTTGGTAAATCTCTCGTCGATTGCCATGTGATCATTTCTGACGTGGCCATCTATTAGCATTACGTCTTGTCAACATATTGCTGTGTGTCGCTGAACCGGTAAGTCGGGGAATTTCCTGTGCCTTGTGCGTTGGTGGGCATTGTTCTGATGCGATTCCACGGGATCGTCTAGGGTTCGCTTACATTCATAGGCGTCTTGTGAGTATCTCGTACGCGTGCTTCGTGTCGCGATGCCTGACACGAGATCATCACACGTAGCTTTTTCTGGAGCGTCTCCAACATCACGCTCGCCCGTCTCATTCTTAACCTGCGTCGCGTGTCAAAAGACCGGGGCGACACAAACGCAGGGTTTAAATACGAGCAAGAACTGGACGACGTCGACGTCGAACAGACCGAGTTGCCAGTGTTGGTAGTGCCCGGAGCAATTCAGAACCGGACGAAGTGATGTTGTGAGCGGACGCCGCGCGTCTTTTATTTTCTTCAAGTCTATGCTGTCTCTCTTCCCCTTTTTTCTCAGTGTAGCTATACCATCCGTCCCATCGCCCGTCGTTCACCATCTTTCGTTTCGTTCTCTTCTGTGTATGTACAATTTTTTGGATCGCTCGCGGGGTGGGCATCTGGGATCGCACGGTGGATACGTGCCGAAGTGATACATACACATCTTCCAATGAATGCACAGCGGTGGCCATGGAATTCGGAACCCGTCACAGGTTGCATCGCGCAGATCTGATTCTCGTGTTTGAACCCGCCGACTCGGAGTTGGCGCACAGCGAAGAGTTCGCACTACGGGCGCTCCTTGAACTCGTACCACCAACTGGTCGCGGTTTTCCCACGGTTCAGTTCGCGAAAATAGAGGGGGACCGCTCCAATGCACAGTAAGCACCCAGTAGCTTGCAGCCCGCATTCGACGGTCAAGACGGCATGCCCTGCCGCTCGACAAGTCCTCCCTTGGCAAAGGAGGTGAAGGTGTCACACGGACACGCTCGTCGAAGTCTGCGCATGCAATCCACCGAGTCCTCCCTCGGCGAAGGAGGTGAATGTGTCACCTGGACACACTCGTTGGTGAGCTCCGCCGACTCAAAACTACACGGAAGGGAGTCCTCCCTTAGTAAAGGAGGTTCGCAGTGCCATAGGCACACTCTGCCGTGTCCGAAATGACAGTAATCTACGACAGGTAAGTAACTTTCTTAATCGTTGTGCCCGTCACCTGGCCCGTTTTCTTTAGTCGTGTGTACGCGGCTGTCCCACTCCCACAACCTTTTGGTTGTCGCCGGTGGTCGGGGAGTTGGACATTGAATCCACCGAGCTCTCCCTTAGTAAAGGAGATTTGCAGGAGCACCAGGTCCGCTCGGGCGCAGGGATAGCCACCATCCTATCCACGAGGCGGCTACAACTTCCTCGTTGCCAAGTCCCGTAAAAGGGGGTCCCTGGTGGACAGGCCTTGTAACTGGGGGGAATTGGGTTCTAAAAACCTTCCGAGACCAATATGGTCGCAGGACACCCTCGGCCTGGCTGTCACTGCATTATAGTTGCCTGCGAGCTACGATGTAAATGGCTAGGTGGTTAGTCAGTGCATACCATGCTCTGGCGAGGCAGTGGACTCTTACTAGATTGCCGATCCATATGTAGCTCCTTAGAGTTCTACAAATGAAGCACTAGTAACTTGTAAGGGAATGGGAAGCTTTAGTTTGAATTGGTCACTCAAACTGGGTGGGCCATGGTGCACTTAGGTACATAGTTCCTTTGTGTGGCCTGAGAGGACAAAATCCCCTGCTGGTTGGCTTTAAGTTCCAAAAGAACTGGTCAGCTCATGTTGTTTCCATGGGACACTAAACAGTGGTGGGCCTTGCAAGAGCACCCTTTACTTGGGTCCTTAATGATGTCAATATCTTCCTCACCTCTCTGTGTGCACCAACCCAGCAGTGACAAGGTAACCCCACCAGGAAACAAACCCCATCCAGGGTGATTTCCCTACTGAAAACAGTGAAGTGAGTAAACCTCAGCCTTGCACCTAAAACTGTCATGAAAACTAAAGAAACAGCTGCCCACCTGGTTCCACATTGGCATGCCCCCTAACCTCTACCACCAATGGAAAATAGCCTGCCCGAGGACTGTGCACTGAGCCAAGACAATCTGTCGCCTACTGTGAGCCTCAAACCACACCATGGACCACAACACCCCTCACCAACCATGGCCTAACTGTGCCTGTAAAGACTGCACCAAAAGATTGCTGACATGGCTGTTTAAACCCACACTGCTGCATGAGCCTACTAGCAAGGGATATCATAGGGCACCTAGTGCCCAAATTCAACCCACTTACCTGCCTGATTAAGGATGCCAGTGGACTCACCCTGACCCACTGTCACAAAGAAAAGAACCAATGGGCAATCACTAAGAATGGGGATGAAATCCTCTTTGACCCATTGCTCACTGCCAAACACAACATCAATGAGTTGTTCAGGGTCTTCACAAACCTCTCAAAAATCTCTGAAGAACAGCATGGTGACTACAACAACCCAGGCAAGGTGGCTTGCAAGTCCCACCAATTGTCATCTACACTAATGGATCTTGCACCAACAATGGAAAACAAAATGTAGTGAGTGCATCAGGAAGCGTGCATCTGTGCTAAATGGTCTAAATTGATCTAACTGTCTAATTTATCATCTAAATGTTCTAATTGTGTCTAAATTAGACATTTAGCTCATTAGAACCTTATACTGACAGTTCACT
>JBBPNN010000991.1:0-13178 GCA_038090935.1 Hortiboletus campestris | reverse complement strand
AACCCCCCCCCTCCCCCCCCACCACCACCACCCAATTTTAGACTACTATTCACTTACCATAATAATAATTTTGTTTGGTCTATTCTCTTAGAAATGTGGGAGTGCTCAACATCCATAATTGTGTGCAAGGCCACCAGAATAGCTAAATATTATCTATTCAGGCCACATCTGTAAATAGTATATTTTGTGGCAGGCAAATGAAAACTTGTGGTATTTGCAATCATAACTGTTACAGCAGCTTGTTGAGAAATGGCAGAATCATTATTCTTTTATGCAACATGTGTAATTAAGGTATTTTATGGCAGGCAAAGTATTACTTGTGGTGACAGTGATGATAACTATCAACTAACTAACAAGTGACAAAAAAGGACGTAACTTACACATCAGTTGCATTGGCTGTAGTGTAGCTGTTGGTTAAGCCACATGGGATACCATATTTAGACAGTGAACACCATGTGGCATTTCAAGCTCAGCTGCAACATGACAGTCTCTTACTTCACCTCCTTGAACCTCCTTGAAAGTCCTCGTCCTACTTTTGAGTGGA
This sequence comes from Hortiboletus campestris, assembly GCA_038090935.1. Lineage (NCBI taxonomy): Eukaryota > Fungi > Basidiomycota > Agaricomycetes > Boletales > Boletaceae > Hortiboletus > Hortiboletus campestris. Next base: position 12,634 of record JBBPNN010000991.1, on the reverse strand, counting down.
TGCTTTACCTTGAACTCTTGACCCTACGATCCTTAGAATCATAGTTTATTCCAAACCCTTGATCCTACGATCCCTCAAAATCATAGTTCACCTCAAATCTTTGACTCTACAACTAGCTATGTCATAACTTTGATCTAGACTAAGGCTACAATTGGCTCTACCTGAACCAAGCATAACAAAAGGTCTAACTTTCCCTTATTTATGACTACCATTGTCATAGCTCACCACCATTTCTTGAAATCCCCTAAACCCTGCCTGGTTCAGATTTTGGTCCAACCAAAAAGAAAACTCTGACAACTCCACCTCCAAAGAAGAAACCCCCACCCAAAACCCTGACCTTGCCAACCTACTGTTCTCCTCTTTAGAAGAAGAATGGATCAATCTTGACCTTGCCCACTAGACCACCTCCACCTTAGTCCTACCTCATCCTCCTACTCCACCATCCCCTCCACCTAACCACTGACAACTCATTTTTCTACCCCCACCTAACCCCCTCCCTCTGAGACCACTCTCCATGACTACTATCATCCGACCCACTGAACTTGACATTGGCATACCTGACCAATATGACAGATCCTACGACCTAGCTCTCCAATTCTACCTTCATACCAATGAAGCCATCTATGTCACTGACCCTAAAAAGATTACCTTCGCTCTCTTCTACATGACCAAGAAATCCACCCTCACGTGGGCATCTACCTTTTAATAGAAAGCCATTAGTGGCACTACCATCAACTTTGGAACTTGGGCCACCTTCTGCACTGCATTCAGAGCCTCATTCAAACATCTTGACCAGAAAGACTCTGCCATAGCCCAACTATTCACCCAACAAATGATCTCTAAGAAAAAGGATGGACAAATCATCTATTCCCCTTCCCTCACTGAATTCAACTCTAGTTTCCAGAACAATGTCACCCTATCTGGGATCACTGACAAAGCTGTTCGCATTGGATTTTACTCTGTTGTCATCCCTCCTCCTCTTACGAAATGAATCTACCAGATGGAGACCCCTCCTGACACCATCACTGGATGGTACAAAAGAGCTATTCACTTCCAAAACCAATGGGAACGAGCCAAAGAAGTCACCCACAGACATGAAAAACCCTCTGCCTATGTCCAACCTTATTCTGCACCAACCAAACCCAACCAAGATCCTAATGCCATGGACGTTGATGCCATCAAAATTCCCAAACTCACCCCTGAAGAATGATGCCACTGCCAAGAAAAGGGGCTTTGCTTCCATTGCTGAAAAGCAGGTCACCTCAGCTCCGCCTGTCCCTCCTTTCCTTCCACTCCTAATAAATCTACCAAAATGATACAACAAGTTGTGGAAGAAGAAGAAACTCCAGCCCTCATCGAGTTGAAGGATGACAATGATGCACAAGTAGTAAGGAGAGTAGCCTTCTCTTGGGATTTTTAGATGGGGAATCTTAATCAATATGAGCCTCCCCAGAAATTACCTGTGCTTCCTTGTCTGTACTGATCTCCAGCAAATCTATGCAAATTCCTTTGCAACTGATCATACCCTCGCACACCCTGAAAACTGTTGATTCCTATGCCCTCATTGATAGTGGGGCAGACCTCTCTTGTATTGACTACAACTTTGTCAAAAGAAACAAACTCCCAGTCTTCAAACTGAAAATTCCTATTCTCCCTAGAAATGCCAATGGATCTCCTAACAAAAAGGGAGATATCAAATACACTTGTACCCTCTTCATCAGAATAGAAGGCATTGTCCAAAAGATTGACTTCTACATCATGTTCTTAAAAGACAATGTTATCCTCAGACTACCCTGGCTTAGGTCCACCAACCCAACCATCAACTGGTCTACCCAAACTCTCTCCATTGACGAGTCTGTCAATGAATCCTGACTCCTCTTTTCCACCCATGAAATCAATGTAAAACAACATGATTCCACCTTTCAACCCCCACTTGCCCCCCTCGACACATCAACATTGACACCATCACCAATTTCCACCTTTTTGAATACAACCATTGGAAAGAAGAATCCACCTTCATTGACAGGCCCATGAACACCAGATTATCCAATGAATCATTCAATGTGGATCTCGCTTTATTCCAATGAGTTCCCCAATTATTGCTCGCCTCACTACCACCACAGAATTACCTCTTGCTGCCAAAACCACTAAACCCAAGATCACCCTCCCCTTCAAATACTCCCAATTCTCCTCTGTCTTCTCTAAAGAAGCCACTGACCATGTCCCCCTTTCCAGGCCCTATGGCCACGAAATCAACCTTAATGATTCCTTTTCCCTGAAGATTGGAAAACTTTACCCCCTCTCTCCCAAAGAATGACTAGCCACAGAAAACTTTCTTGACAAAAATCTTCATGCCAGAAAGATTGTCCCTTGAATTCCCCCCAACCAGCTCCCTTCTTCTTTGTCAAGGAGAAAGATGGAGGACTTTGCCACTGTCAGGACTATAGATACCTCAATGAACACACTATCTGAGATGCTTACCCCCTTTCTCTCATCTCTGACCTCATTGACAAGCTGAAGAACACTAGAATCTTTACCAAATTTGACATTCAATGGGGATACAACAATGTGTGAATTAAAGATGGTCACCAATGGAAAGCTGCCTTTGTCACTCACAAAGGACTTTTCGAACCAACCATCATGTTCTTTGGTCTTACCAATTCACTGGCCACCTTTCAATGATTTATGAATGACTCCTTCCACAATATGATTGCTGAAGGATGGCTGGTCATCTACATGGACGACCTTCTCATCTTCTCCCCAGATTCCTTCACTCATGAAGAACACACCAAATGAGTACTCCAATGAATGATGGAGCTAGACTTACATCTCAAGTTAGAGAAATGTAGGTTCGCCATCAATGAAGTAGATTACCTCAGCATGATCATGAAACCTGGACAACTAGCCATGGACCCTGTCAAACTTGATGGTATCACTAGTTGGCCCTCCCCAGTTAAAGTTAAGGACATACGCTCCTTCCTTGGCTTTGCCAACTTCTACTGTTGCTCATCCCCTTATTGACCTCACAAAGAAAAATCTTCCATGGAACTAGATCCCTGCTTGTCAATCCTCCTTTGACTCTCTCAAATCCCTCTTCCTATTCAAACCAATCCTTCATCTCCCTGACCTCTCCTCCCCTTTTTCCATTGCTACCGATGCTTTCAAATATGCATCCAGTGCAATCCTCCTTCAAACTGACTCAAACAGAGACTGGCACCCCTATCCCAGTCCTTCTCCCAAGTAGAATGAAACTATAACATCTATGACTGAGAACTCCTTGCAGTAATCCACACATTGAAATCTTGGCACCATTATCTTCATGACTCTCCGTTCCCTGTCCAAGTCTTTACCAATCACAAAAACCTCATCTACTTCCACCAACCTTAAGCCCTCAATCGACGACAGGCCCATTGGCTCCTTGATCTCCCAGACTTTGACTTAAGGATGGTCCATGTCCCTGGAAAACTACTTGTGGGACCTGATGCTCTTTCCTGCCGATCAGATCTCCTCCTGCCCTCTGACCTTGACAACGAAGGAGTAATCTTATTACCTCCTTCCCTTTTTATACAAATCATTGACACCACTCTCTCTGACCATGTACAATCTGCATCTGTCAATGATCCCCTTGTCCTCCAAGCCCTCCAAAGTATGGATGGCTCTATTCCCCCTGTCTTTTGCTCTCACCTCTCTGACTGGCAACACAAAGCAGGTATCCTTACCTACAAAGGATGTGTCTATGTTCCTGATGACCAATCCCTCCATCACTCCATCCTCGAACGATGTCATGACCACAAGGAAGCTGGTCATCCCAGATATCTCAAAACTTGTCAACTTGTTGCTGCCAAGTGACAGTGGGTGTCAAGATAACAGAAGGGGAATCTGAGACTGGGAGGGATGAGAGGTTTGGTGGCTGCTTTGTATCTGCTGCATTCTCCAGGGTGGTATGCAGGTAGCTATATTCCAGCTTCTGTGTAAAGGTAAGACTGCATGCATGATGCAAGATAATGGTGAGTTCAATGGGAGTGTCACAAGCACTAGTATCTTGGTCTGCTAAAAATTGCTGCTTGCGGTCAGATATGATTGAGAGTGGGGGACTTTTGCCATCTGGGGTAAGCCATGGTAGTGAGCCATGATAAAGGAAGATGAGAGTGAATGCAAGGGACTCGATATCATCACGACAACTCAACTGCCGACCAAGATGACTATTGACAGAAGTGAATGTGGGTGTGCCAATAAGAGGAAGATTTTCTTGCATTGGAATGTGGATACAAGACAATGGATCACAGTACCTTTGTGTGATGCTGAAATTGATGAGGAAGATGGTATTGAAACAACCCTAGAGCATAGCTCCCTTAGGTTGCCAAAGATCCTTTGACTTGTAGAGAAGAGTGAGGAATAAGAGAATAGGCTTGTCAGGCCAATAGAGTTCTTCTTATAGTGCTTTAGGGGTAAACACCAAGAGAACTAGACTGGAGTTCTCTGGCATTGGCATCAAGCCTTAAGTACCTACTGGAGGTATGTACATGTTGTGACTGTATCTAATGATCTGGGAACAAAAGAGGAAAAGGGCATAGGGTGAAATGGAAGTGAAACATGTGAGGCCAACACATGGTGGGGCAGAAGGGAAGAGAAGCGGAACATATGTGAAACATGTGTATCAAGGGATAGAAGAGAAGCGTGATTGAATGCTTCTGTGAAAGGGTGAAACATGGAATGTGAAATGGGGAAAATGAGAAGTCTCGTGTGTGAAATGGAGTGAAGAGGTGAGACGAGTAGAAGGCACGAGATAAGGGTGAAAAGAAAGGATTGTCTGTTGTTATACGTGGAAAATGCTAAGTCCAACAAACATAGGGGTATGTGAATATACTGATCGTAACACTACCCCCCTTCTAGGGATCGACTTCCAGGCAATTCAAGGGTGGAGACCTGTATTTGGTATAATTCACATAAGGATTAAATAACTTCTCGAACTGGGCGAAGGTCATAGACAGTTTTCATGGGGCACTTGGGTGGAGGATGTGGAATTCATGGATGGCGTCCTGAGTGCCGGAAAGATTTCCAAGTGGTTCCCACGTACAATCTGTCTCTTCAAAGCCCTTCCAATGCACCAGATGTTCGAGGCAGCGTCCCTTCAATCAGGAATCGACCAAATAATCTACTTCGTGAACTTCTTCGTGGTCTTCAGTAATATCAACCGGGCTGGGCTGGGTTGACTGGGCAACCATTCTTTGTAGGGTTTGATGTGCAAGATGTTTACAACGTCATGGATTTTCATTCCCCTGGGAAGTCTAAGCTTAACCGCATTGGGGCCCATGAGTTCTAAAATAGGGAAGGGGCCTAGCCACCGTTCCATTAACTTCTTGGATTGGTGTGTCAAGCACAGGTTGTCTGCGGCTAACCAGACCTTATCTCCAACCTGATACTGTGGAGCTTCAGACCGGTGTTTATTTGCTTGAGCTTTCATTCGCTCTTGGGATGCCTTTAGATTATCTTTTGTTTCTTTCAAAGTCTTGCTCAGTTCGTCAGCAAACTCTGTAGCGGCTGGCACTTTGGAGACATGTTGTTCCACACCCATCTGGGGAACATATGAACGTGTAACTTCGAAAGGGGTTTTCTTTGAAGATGCCGAGATCTTCGAGTTATATGAAAATTGGGTGATTGGAAGCCAGTCCAACCATTTGTCCTGCTTCTCAGTGCAGAATAAGCGGAGATACTGCTGGAGGTCTTGATTCATATGCTCGGTTTGCCCGTCTGTCTGCGGGTGGTGAGCAGTGGATAATTTAGACTTAATTCCGAGGCGTGTGCAGACATCTTGCATAACCTGGGAAGCGAACTGTGGTCCACGATCCAATACAATTGAACGGGGAAGACCGTGGTTCTTCCAGATGTGGTGAAGGTATAATTTAGCGGTATCCAGCGCTGTGACTGTTTTGTTGCATGGGATAAATACAGTTTCTTTAGAGAACCAATCTACAACGACGAGGATGGAGTCGAAGCCACCTGAGGAGGGAAGATCAGTAGTGAAGTCAGCAGAGACGTCCTGCCAGGGACCTTCTGGAATAGGAAGTGGGACTAGTGTGCCTGCCGGGGCACGGTTACCTCCTTTCATGTGTGCACAGTGATCGCATCGAGCGACATAATCTTTGATGTAAACGGTCATGTTGGGCCACCAGTAGCTTCTCCTAAGAAGTTCTAAGGTCTTTTCATAACCAGGGTGACCAGTGACTGGAGAGTCATGACAAGACTTCATAATAGATAAGCGAATGGTTTCGTCATCAGGGACGGTGACTTTTCATTCTTGGTTGTGTAATACTTCATCAACATGGCATACTCTGTGCTTCTTGCATAGGTCTTTGATTTCGCTCTCTTTGAGCACATGTAGCTTCTTCCCAAAGATTTTCCTATGGTGACTTCTCCCTAATCCTCGTTGTCCCCATTGTCACCTCCAGCTCCACCCCATCCACCACCTCCACCACCCCAGCCTCCGGTTATTCCATCACCCCACTCCATGGTTTGATTGTTCAAGCAACAGAATACCTTCCGTGCTTCCAGTCGAGTTGGATCCTCCCATCCCTTCTTCCCTTCATGTATCCAATGAGGGTTGTATGCCATAACCTCAAAGGATTTCCTCACTAACACAAAGTCAGCACGTTGGCTTACTAAACTGCCCACGCACCACAATGGGCACCTCATGCTCCGACACCTGTTCCTGGAGATCCAGGATTTCCTGCATCAAAATTAATATTACCAACACGGTCACCGACACCAGACACAGGGTGATAAATGAGATTGTTAAGAGGAGGAATTGATACATGAGGATTTCATTGAATTCCTCACGCTTCATCACTCACCTTTTTGATCCTTGTGCCAGTCACCCTATCTTCCCTACTGTGTCCACAGTCCGCAGTCATGATGTTCCGACTTTGTTCCTTTCCATTTTGATCTGCAGAAGCTTCAGAACTCTGCTTCCTCTGTGCTTCTTTCCATTTCCACTCCACCTGAATGTTTCTGACTTCCTGATTTAGAATCTCTCCTGGGTATTTAAGTGCCCAGGAATTTCGTTTGTTTCCGCAGTTTCCTTGATTTCTCTCTGATGTCTTCTTCCCCTACGATACCTTCTGCCCCATTTTCTTCTCCCACTCCTATGATTACGCTTTCCTCAATTCCTCAACTCCCCTTACATGAAAGACATGTTGTCTTTGTGTCAGTCCTTGAAGACCCCTTGGTGCTCCTTCCCATCGAGCAGAGCCCAGAATTCCAGAATGATAGGGAAGTCCTCACTGCTGGCCTCATCTGTCTTTACCACAACTACTCCCATGGAAGACTCCATTTGGCAATGACCACCAGTCTTTCCCTTTTCAACACCAAACAATGGAATCAGAGGCTCACCCAGCAGCGGTACGAGGTCTTACAGCTCCTCATTGCCACAAACTTCTCTCGCTTCTTCCACCTCATCCCTGAGGAAATCATGCAGCACATCCTTGCTGCCGCGGTCAGACTTTGTTCCAATGAACAACAAAGGAACCTCTTCCCGCCATCGCTCCCTTCTCCTGAAACCTCCTCTCCCAAGTCTACTCCAAACCTTGACTCTGGAGCTGCTACTGCAGCGACCTCGGAAGAAAGCCAATCCCCTTCAACGCTGGATCCCATCCCTGTTCCATCCCCACTTCAGAGACACCAACCCACACCTGCCCCCTAACCTTGACTTCTCTCGGCTGGTTGACACCCTTGAATCCATATTCCAATCCATCCCCAGCCCTCGACTTACCACCACACCTGTCTGAGGAGTTGCGCTCCCTAGACGTTGCAATCACGCAGCTGTCCGCTGCTTCATATGTGGCAGTCCCAGCCACCCCTGTCCCAACTGCCCCACCTATCAGTGCCCCTACTGTAGGACCCATGCTCCTGGACATATCCAATCTGCTTGTCCAGTCTACCTCTCCAGAGCCAACGGCAGGGACCCCAATGAAACCGACAGCAACAATGGAGGAATTAGTTTCTGAGACGGTGTCTCAGGCATACAACGGGGGTAATGTTACAGAAATCCCCTGGCTGTCTGAGACTGAGGAACACAAGTTCAACTCGTGAATTACTCCATGGGAACATGAGGACTCTTCTTCTGATTTCCTCTGTTTCTTCAATCTTCCTTCTGAATCTTTTGATCCTTAGACAGAGTTCCGTTCTTCTTCTACTCTTCCTTTCCAGCTGGAACTCCTGATCCTTTTGCTTCTCTTCTTTGATCCTTTCTGCAGTCTGCAGCATGTCTTCTTTTGTTCCTTTCTGCATTCCATTTTCTCCCAATTCTTCTTATGGACGTATCCTCTTCTAGAACGGTGTTCCGCTGTTCCATTTCCCTTTTAGGACTCCTTATTCAGGGTCTGCTCATAGTATATAAACGCCCAGTGTACTTGTACTTTTCCCCAGTTAGTTCTACACAATACAAGTATAGTATCTAGCCCAATCCACTGGTAGATTGTGATCTACTTGTTGAGACCCTTCTCTTAGTCTCTACGCCTACCCTTTGACTTGCTTTGTGGGTAACGTGGTCCACAAGCTCAAGACTTGTTACTTTACTCGTTGTTCATTGTGCGACTCTCGCTGATAAGCTAGGTTCTATGCTTAGCATAACAGTTTATGAAGCATATCTTTGCTAACTACCTTGTGGAAGGATGGCTCATCATCTATATACATGACTTGATGGTTCACTCCAAGGACTACAACGAACATGTTGCCTGCATGTTACTTGTCCTTCAATGCCTAAGAGAACACAAACTAGGCATCAAACTGGAGAAATGTACCTTTTGTGCCCCAAAGGCTGAATACCTTGGAATGATCGTAGGAGAAGGCAAAGTTTCCATGGTCCCTGTGAATCTTCATGCCATCAAAGAATGGACCTGTCCTCACTCCATTAGTGCAGTACAGTATGCTCATTCATGGGCTTCTGCAACTTCTAAAGGAAGTTTATTCCAGACTTCTCCAATATTGTGCAGCTGCTTCTCTCTTTGACAAAGAAGAATGCCACTTGGCAATGGTTACCAGATCATGAGGCTTCTTTTCAGAAACTCAAGGATGCTTTCCTTTATCAGCCAGTATTGCAATACCCCGACACCGACCATCCATTCTTTGTGATGATGGATGCTTCTCTCTGTGCCTCAGGTGCTGTCCTGATGCCAAAAGATGGCAATGGTGATCTTCATCCCTGTGCCTAGTATTCAAAGATGTTCACTTCCACTGAGTGAAATTACTATATCTATGACTGCAAGCTTCTTACTGTCATACAAGCCCTCAAGGAATGGAGACAGTACCTCATGGGCACTCATCACCTGGTTACAGTAATCATGGACCATCAGAACTTGACCTATTTCAAGTCTTCTCAGAATCTCTCTTATCAACAGGCTTGCTGGTCAATGTTTTTATAGGACTTTGACCTCCATTGGGGAATCAGCCTGGCTCTGCCATGGGTTCTGTGGATGTGCTCTCCCTGTCATATTTGTGACACTCCAAGTCCTACTCTGGCCCTCTGGGCACATCTCTGCTTGTGATCAAGCAAATCTCTGGTTCATTCCTGCCTATTATGTATCTCCGTTCCTCTGGACTTCCATACTCTGACTATGTTTCTCATACCTCTTGTTCTACATTAGTATTAGCTCCACCTCTTAGTTACCTCCAATCTGTGCAAGCACAGGTCTGGCATTCGTGTCACCGGAGTGCAGCACCAGTACTCAGACTTTTGTCTCCCGTCTTACTAATCATTTCATACCTCCAACATATATGTATAAACTCTTACATACTCCACTGTACATTAGCTTGAATATCAACTAGAATAATTTCTGTCTACTCTTCGTCACTACCTCTGCCCTCCAAAATCTGGGACACCCATACAAACAGTAAGGGCACAGCACACAAGCTGAAGCCAAGTCCCATTCGACCCAACTTACCCCTGAAGTTCTGGAGTTGTCACCAGGAGTTGCATGGTTCTAACACTCCCATCAGGATGTTGTTGATACATCCTCCAACAACACCACCATCATTCTCCTCTCTGACTCTCCCATTGCTACAGATGTCTCTAACATCATTATTGGGCAAATGGATGTTCTTATCACTGAAAAATTTGCCAAATATACTGCTGACAATCCCCTTGTCTCTGATGCCATCAAGGCTTTACCTGAAGGCAATTTACTTTTCCCTTGTGCCTTACCCAAAGATTGGACCTTCCTCAATGGCACCCTTCAATTTTAAGTGATGTCTCTATGTTCCTGAGCCTGCCTGGCAGGACCTTGTTTGGTCCCTCCATGATTTGCCTGCTGGAGGTCATGGAGGGTATTTCTGCACTGTTCACCTCATTTAGCATGACTATTGGTGGCCTGGTCTGACTATCTTTGTTCGCTGCTTTGTTGCTAGTTGCACTATTTGCCAGTCCAACAAGGTCAACACTCATCTGGTGGCACCTGGTCTTTGTCCAATCTCCACCTCTGCAAGTTAACCTTTCCAACAAATCTCCTGTCATATGATTACCAACCTCCTCCTATCCTCTGATTTTGATTCTGTGCTGGTTGTGGTCAACCATGGGCTTACTAAGGGGGTGATTTTCATCCCTTGTAACAAAGCTATCAATGTGGCTGGGATAGCATTCCTCTTTTTTAAACATGTCTTCTGCCAATTTGGACTCCACAACAAGGTCATCTCCAATTGTGGTCCTCAATTTACCTCTGCCTTTGCTAAGGAGCTCACCTAACTCCTATCCTACGATGTCACTCTCTCTACTGCCTACCATTGTCAGATCAATGGAGAGTCTGAATGAGTTAACCAAGAACTTGAAATCTATCTCCATATCTTTTGCCAAGGAAACACCTCAAAGTGGGCTGAACTCCTGCCTATGGCCGAGTTCTCCCATTACTCCTCTGTCCACTCCATTACCAATGTGACACTGTGTTGAGAATTCTGGTATTTCATATTTTAATACTCAATTCCTGATACCAGATTCTAGAATGGTCTATGACCTTGTCTTTATGCTATCCATATTACTCACCATTATTAGATAAGCTATCCTTATCTTTGGTCTAGACTATGACATCATTGTGTCATAAGATGTGATACATGTTTCATCCCTTACATCTCTTACACATTTCATACCTGAAACCTGTATCATGTAGATCAGTGTTTCATCACTGTTCACTATACAGTAGAAGTTCTCATAATGCATTGCGTTGGGCGGGGCATTTTCTTGATGCATTATTAGAATGATGCACTGTAGGATACGTGTGACATTATGGTAACATGTGACAGTAATCAGCCACGTTGCTGTGCTGGCACCCCCAAACCACCTGTCCAAGCACGGCTGGGTTAATCCAGCACTCTCTGCTTTCCGCAAGTCAACTTGAAGCTGCCGCAAACATCGAGATATGTGAGTCGCTTTCTTGAGTGTAGTGTGAGTGATGCAAGCTTTCTCCAGCTTGGCTGCCATCTCAATCATCTCTCGAAGACACATTTCTTCGTCTTCAAGTCTGTTGTCATCCAAGTCCGTCTCGACATCAGATTCAACCTCGGCAACCTCCCCACGTTTGACAGCCTCTTCATGGTTCACATGAGCAATGATTGCTTCATCGCCTCCCTCAAAACTGTAATCGGTTTCCCCAACTTCGTCTTCTTGAACGGGATTTAGCATTTCTTCCAACGTAAGTGGTGTTCCAATGATGCGCTTGCGCCTTTGAAGTTCTTTGACAGCTCCGGTGAGGTCCTGTTCAGCTTCAGAGAGCTGTGATGGGGCTGCAGCAGATGGCCTTGCCTCTTGATGAACTTGATGGCTGGTGTGTGCGGGAGTCAGTTGGGCAAGACAGCAGCTGAAAATCTTCATAGTCATTACGTCAAGCCCTGCAAAAGCTTTGGTAGTGTCCTTCTCAGCATCCATGACAACTTTGAGCACCGGATCCCAGTCTGTTGCAAGGTAATGGTCTTGGAACAGGTCACGGAGTTGATCCTCGGTGGCTGGGAGTGTGAGTTCGTCGGATGCCACGAAGGACTTGACAATCATCCAGGCCCTGGTGTCCATCATTGGAGGAGTTGATTGAGACTCGGATGCATCACTGTGGACCTGGACATCACAAGCATCCGAGTTCGTTGGAGTCACAGTGTTGGCGCTGTTGGGTTGGATTTTGGTGTGATTCCAACAGTGTTGTATGGTTGCAGGTTGGACATTGGACCATGCTTCTACGACCAACCCCATGGCTTCGAGAAGATTAACCTTGTAGATCTCCCGCTCTCCCACATCGTCAAGTTCAATTGCTCGGAAGCAGAAGGCTTTTTGGTACAGTGCCTTCAATGTCCGGATGATGCCCGCATCCTCAGGCTGGACATATGATGTGAGATTCGGTGCGAAATACTGGAGATCAATATTTTTTGGTTCATAGTTAATGTAATGTCCTGAAAAATTGTCGATGAGCAGGCAAATATGCCTATCCTCTTGACGCATTTTGATGTCGAGTGATATGATCCATCTGTAAGGTTTAACATCAGTTATGGTCCCGATCGAGATCTTTCCAATGATAACTCCTACTCTTCAAAGAGGTCCTTCATCATCCATGCTTTGGCATTGTTCCAGTAATACAATTTGTAAGAGTCTGGAGACTTGTTCTTG
>JBBPNN010000990.1:0-13223 GCA_038090935.1 Hortiboletus campestris | reverse complement strand
GGAGGCGGTTGGATCCAGAAACGTTCCACAAGGAGAGTAAAAAATTCGTCCAGTGTCATAAATGAATTGAATGTCATCTAGAATGCCCTCGTAAAATTGGTATCTACTTGTCCATGAGCGTCTGGAGGTATTCGTGGATATTGCTGACTTGCCTGCATATTCGTGCGCGGTGAGTCTTTCGACGAGAGCTGGAATAGTTCCACCTCGGACAGTGCCGTCTGGGTCAATTAAGACCTCTTCAGGGTTATAATGTGGCCGCAGATACCAAGGTTTTGCTTCGGCGCTCAAGGAAATCAAGTACTGCGACGGTGCATCGTCACCAAAAAATGCTTTGATTTTATCTGATCGTGGAGGCGTACGTATCGTCTCGAGAGCTATCACCCAACGGAAAGAACATCGTGTGAGATATTGCAAAGATGGATAGGAAATGAACCTACCGTCATCATCTTCGAACAGAATCTCTGCAAGTACTTGACTACTGGGTGACTCCCCATTGATTGGAGCAGTGGACAATGTTGGCGAGGGGGAAGGTGGCTCATCCACATCTTCCGCGACACTCTTCAAGATCCTGTCCGATTCATCCGCCGTGATATCATGAGTTCCGTGGTTGTCGTAGATAGCTTCCAGGGCTTGATTCGCTAAAATTGCAGAAACGAGACTACGCCGTGGCATTCGCCACTCGACAGGAGTCTTGTGACACCGTTCCAAGATGGCGGTTTGTTCAATGCCGAGGTGCATGAGACCTTCGAGATTCTGTCGTGAAATCTTGAGGTTGAAGTTGAGGGATGAGCACAAAGTCTCGAGCGCGTCATATGTTGCGTCGCGGCCTTTCCAAGATTCGCAAGGTTCGACTCGGCGAATACGCTGTGCTGCAGTAAGCAATGCTGCGCCGTCGTTGTAGATCGCTTGCGTAGTCGCTTCGAACGAACGGACCAGAACACGAGCTTTCTCGACCGTTCGCATATATTGCACGGCATCAGAAAGCTTGGCTCGATCGATGTCAACGTGCCTGGCAATGTGGATGTCTCCGAGGAAGAGAACAAGCGACGAGAGCTGCCTAAAGAGCTCTTGAGCGGAGGTGATCACGACGTTGGCTAGAAACGTAAATCATGTCAATCAAGCTGTAAAGGGGGACGCAAAGGGTTCAAATACCAGGGCGTGTCGCGTGAAGGACTTCTGTGAGGGTACACAACCTCTCCTGAACCCTGGACATGTGATTTACGAATTCATCGAATGTCTCCGTGGTCAGGTTTCGCCGTGGAGCCTCCTTGTGATCCTCGATGTCCACCCACCCGAACCCTTTCCAAGTTCCAGCAGTTCCGGCTCCCAATCAGCACGTGGAGCAGTCAAGTAACCATGCAACCGTCTTGGACCGAGAACCCCCTGGCCACGAACGCTTTGTGCTGTGGACACAAATTCGACCACCGAGTGGTCTAGATCCTCAGCATCAGAACTGAGTTGGGATACATCGTCACTTGAGGTCCATGGGCCATCATTGAGGACGGCCCGTGCCGATAAGATGAATTTAAAGGGTGTAGCAATAGCACGACATCGAGCAGGGACCAGGGGAGTTTGGGACGCGTTGCTGGTGCCTGTCGGCTCTATTCTTGCCGCCAAGGTGTTGGAACGATGGTCCGGACACGTACAAGAGGTCTCGAACAGCCGTGATGGCAACACAAATCAGATTATCCACAATTTCTTCGTCCTCGGCAACCTGAGGAATGTCAAATTGTTGAAGGTGGAGGATCACTGAATGTATGCATTGCCGTGCTCTCTGCAGGAGCTCGGATACAAGTTCTGGGGTGGACAGGGGAAGCGGTTGTGGCGTTGTGGGGGTCGATGGCCGAGGGGACTCTGCACGTAGTGGTTCTTGTATGTCAGGGACGTTAGATGATAGGGTGTCGTGAGTGCGCACATAGTGTGCGCACCACGCAGGACAATGGGCAGCGCGTTGGGCTCTGGGCTGTGGCGCCCATTGGGATGGGAAGGGGGGCGGTCGGGCATTGCGGTGAGTGGAAGGGCCTCACCCTGTTGGGATGCCCACGCTGACACCGCTGGTGCGCATGTCGCGTGCGTGCTGTGCTGGGCGATGGGAGGCGCAGGCGTTTGGGCGTCACGCCGATTGGGATGGCACGAAGGAGGGGTGGGCATCGCAGTGCGGGCATCGTGTGCGGCGTGGCTGTTGCGTCGCGGACGGCACTCCGCGCCGGGCGACCATTGGGATGGGAGGGGCGACTTTGCGCCCGTGCACGGAATTTTTGCCGTTAAAAATGGAGACCATCCTGAGTGTCTCCGACTCTGAGGCGTGTGACAACACACCTTGCCGATGGGCGAACAACTGATACATGCATGGCGGTGCTCATGAACTGTATAGTATTAAGTAAATTTTCTCACAGGTGAGTTATTCCCACGAGTCGCTTTTGCAGACAGCGGAACGATTCTGGCTGAGAGAACTCTGTGTTGCTTATCGAATCCCACCTCGAGGATGGCGGAGACAGGAATCCATACCGGCTAGTACCGGTATGGTACCGAACGGGAACGTTCAAATCCCGATGGTGACTGGAAACGGTCCCCTCTGGTCGGCTGGTCCGTGGGATCGCACCTTTTCAAAGGTCGCTGATGGCTCTCGCGCTGATAAAGAGCCTCCTTTATCCCCACCCACCTTCACCCAAACTTACGATACCAACCGTTCGGTGGGTCGTGCCCGGCGCTGCTCCCTTCTTCGGTCACCGCTTGGAGCACTTGCTACGTGCTTTGCCCACTCCCACTGATCGCTATAGTTGGTAGTTCACCTTCTCGGCCCTGGATGGGCGACGGTTGGGGTAGCGGTTCAAGCCCCTGATGAGAGCTCTCGCAGGCTCGAAACCGCTCGCACCCGCGCCATCCCTCTACCTGTCCCTGCGCGCACTGTACATGGCCCTGATCCTCGGAGAGGGGTGTCTGACGGACGCAGCAAACAGGCTCGATTGCCCAGGTTGTCCTCTCTTCCGCACACAGACTAACACCTAGGGTCGCTTCGCTCCCCTAGGTCCCCCACCTCCCCCACTCTCGTGGGAGTCGGGGATGTACGAGCCTAGCTTGCGCGGACCGTGGGACCGCGGGTGACCACACATCACCGTGGTGGCCACTGAGGGCGAGTACGTACATATGGAATGACTCGGAAGTGTCTTTAGTTTGGTTGGTAGATAGCGCTAGCGAACTGAGTTGCAGATCTGACCAATTAGTGCGATTATATTGCGCAATGAGACACATTCTAAGCAACAAGAATATATGAAAATCAGCTGTACGCGAAGGTCTAGGGCAAATTGAGAAACAATTGAGGGGCTAAGTTGCCGGCTCCCTTCCTTCAATACATGGATGTGGATACACAGGGACATGGACACTTGGATGGCGACTGGGCCCTGGAACAGGGTGAGGGCTAGGTCTCATGCTGAGTGTATGTTGTGTGTCGGACAGAGCAACACTTGACTGACGACTAGGCCCGGGGAGGGGATGTGGACTAGGCCGGATGCCCAGAAAAGCATCCCTAGTGTCCTGATATCTTGCAGAATTATCAGCGCGGGGGTAGAAACTCCCATATGGACCGCGCGGATCTCCTCGTACATCGCTTTTGTTAATGTCCTCTTGGTAAGCTCCGGCATCGAGGTAAATTGCCCGGCGCATGTCCACCATTCCCCTCTGCATCTGTGTCGGAGCAATCATTCCCTTGTCATTCTCGTAGTAAGGAATGAATGGGGGTTGTGAAGGGTGGAATGCAAGTGGTGGGTAACCACCTCTCACCTGTCGAGTTTGGTTCATCCATTCGCTGTAGGCGAACCCCTCGTCACAAAGGTTCGAAGGGTTCTGTGTCGGAAACAAAGGAGCCACTGTGGTCGGCGGGAAACTCGTAGGATTGGCGAGCGGAAATGCCATACTACCAGTGACAGCTCCCGTGGCGGTCGGCATCTCTGTGGGAGTGGAAGCAGGAGGAACAGCGGCCCCGTCCAGAGGCACAGAAGGAGCCTGGGATTCAACAGCAACCTCACAGGGGGTGGCAGCAGCAGAAGCAACGTCATTTTCGGGGGATTTAAGGGAGGTATCAAGTTCAGTGAGAGGCACAAGAGACACGTGGCGCTTTGGAGACGGGCTTGATGGTTCGACCGATCGCTCGGTGTTGTCAAGTCTCTTCAGAGTCGATGGCAAAAGGATCCTGGGCACAGTTCCAGGTAAGGTTTCTGATGTTGAAGCTCATTATATGTGTCACAATGCAATGTAATTCGGCTCACCAGCATTGTCAAATATGTCTTTTTCAATACCCGGATGCACTTCAGAAGCAGTGACTGGTCGAGCTGTCTGATAGTCAGTACGAGTCTGAGATCTATGGCCACGGACACTACCTTTCACAGTCTCGTCAGTGTCAGAGTCCGACACTTCCACATACCTGACGCTTTTGAATTTCTTCACCCCCTTGGTAGGTCTCCTGTGTTCGTCACCCTTTTTAGGTCGAGTCGGATTGATGGCAAGAATGGGCTTCTTGCTGACACGACCTGGTACCGCAGGCTTCTTGGCCTTATGCTTACGGGACTTTGTAGCGTCTTGATAGCCTTCTTCTGGGTTTTCGTTGATGTCGATGTTTGGTAATGAATACTCGATGCCATCGGCGATGTCCACTTCGTCGTCGCTCAAATCGAGAATCATGACAGCTTTCTTCTTCCCCTGTACGGCAGCATTACCCTTCTTCTTTGCAGGGATGACACGGGGAGCGCCATCATCACTGCTGCTGCCACTGACGATGATGGGATCGCTGTAGGTCGCCTTCGGAACATGTTTCTGTTTGATCCGCGTCACAGCCGTGGTGGGAGGAAGCCGCTCGGGACCACCAAAGTCGAAAGTACTATTGCCGTACATTCACTGGGCTTTGGGGTGAGTGCTGTCGTGAGGGGGAGGTGCACCTATGACAACTGGTGCATTAAACTCCGAGACGGCACCTGTATACAAATTGAGTAAACGGAAATGGAAGGAATGAATGGTACTTACGTCGCTCATCCCGTTCGGAGAGCATTGCTATGGTTATTTGTCCAGCAAGGAGGGCCTGCTGTAGACGGCGCTGCTCGGCATTGCTCAGGTCGGCAATCCCTTTGGTCCGAGCACCAGGATGGCGAAGCTGGCCGGGCATCAGAACGCCATCAGGCCATCCCTTCATGACGAGTCCCTGCGTGGCGAGAAAAGTCAGGAGGGTGGTCCACGGGAACGTGCTGCGTTTGAATTTGGAAACGTCGCCTCCTGCAGACTCTGTTGCGACGCATTATAGAAATACTAAAGCACAATACGAAAATTACTCACGGAGAAGGGTAATCATACTGTCTTTGATGTTAGTCATGATGTCATCGTTCATGTGCTCTTCTCCTCCGTCTGATGGTGCTAGTGGTGCCCGCAATGGTGCGAGTGCTGGCGAATAATTCGCCTTGCTTTCCTTCGATTGGTTATCCTCGTTATCAAATGCTTCTTTGACAGTCTCAAGGGAGACGCAGTTGCTACATGAACAACATTAGCACGCCTCTGCGATGATCGGCGTGAACTTACTAAACGTGCGACTTGAGATGACCAATCATCATACTGGAGTTTGTGCGGCATCGTGTCTCAAAAAACTGTGACGCTCATCAGCACATGTAGGGATGATTAGGAAGAGTCATAGTTACTGTCGTGGCACCCCCCCATTGTATGCGAGAAGCCTAGCGATGCATCTTCATTTACAACACTACCACACATGACAATTGCGGCTTCAAATCCGTGTTTTGCCGACTCACTCTCGACCTAACTCACACCGTTAGAATATAATGTCAGGCAGAGAAGCTGTGCATACCATAGATATAACTCGCCTCTTCACTTTATTGAAGGTTTGCGCGCGCTGCGCAATGGTTTGCGGGGAACACTGCATGCTGTCGATCATGTCGTGGACCTCTAAGATTTCTTGCCAAGTATCAGAGTTGTCTTCTTTGAACTTCATGTATAGCTCGCGACGGGTGCTGGGAGAAACTGGGAAATATTAGCAGCAAAATGCTGGATCGTGAGTGAGAAACATACGTGGGACATCTGGTGGGAGTCCAAGCCATCGTCGCTCCTGTTCTTCATGTCGCATCGCATATTTCGTATATTGGTTCCAATGGTTTATACCGTTTACGGTGCGCGAGTGGCTCTTGTGCCACCCATCTAATACCTGCTGTATAGTGAGGTTGGTTTGTTCAACGAGCCGAATGAGGACAGTGTCGAGTTCATTGTAACCAGCCACGAGAATGGCATTGACAGCAGCCGTTCGTCGTCCAGCTGTCGGAGTCGATGGGTCAGCGTTCAAGTTAGTAGTGCTGCCGGATGAATCATTTGCGGTTGTGTTCTGCCCTAGAACAGGTGTCGGTGGAATAACACGTGTCGTGGGCACAATCTGTAAGCCACTGCATGTCGCGGGATCATTCAGAGTGGAACCACTGAGTGTCAGAGTATCAGAGGTGCTGGCAGGGGTAGTGCGAGTGTTTGGTGGTTGGGGACCTAGAAAAATGGCGGAGGATGGCGTAACGAGTGAGCTAGGCGCCGTATCATCAGTGGCAGACAACACGGGAGGTCGTAATAAATTCCCCCCGGTGGCCTCTCCCATAAGAGCACGCCGAAGCCCAGCTTGCTGCAGGAGGACATTATCGCGAGCTCTCTCGCTTGGCTTGATACGAGTTCGAAGTCGGGTGGGAGTTTCCACGGGGGGTGAAGGTGGTCGATGTCCACCTCCAACCTGCTCCTCAAGGGAACCGTCTATGCCTTGCGCAGCACCATCGAGATCTGCGGTAGACTGTGCCAGAGGCAATGGGGTTTTGGATCGACGCAATGTGTTTCGCATGAAGGTATCGACAGCGGTAAAACAGGAGGAGGTTAGTTGCCAGTGGTGGACTGACAAATACTTATAGCTGGACAAAAAACCTTGTACTCTACAAACGACTGTGACAGACCATAGCACGCGAACAGCGAGAATGATACCATTGCAAAGTAGTCACAGCTGTCTATTAACAATGACATTAGTGATTTGCCAAAACGGACAATGTTGGACAAACTCTTAGTTCACCACGTAACATGTCGAGACCGAAATCAGGTAGTAGTAGGCGAGGATCTGATTATGTTCCGTCACAGTGCTTCATGTGGGTGCTTGTCCTGGATATGTCGCTGATTAGTTACGCAGAACTGTTCATTTCTGCCCACTCTGCCGTATCAAATCGGTCGATTTGGAATATTCTCTAGACCAGAATCAGCAGCATGTGACTCAGAGTGTAATCCTCAGGAGAACTAGTGTAAACGTAAAAGGAAGGGCAGAGTGGGCAGAGCGAGCAGAGCGGGCAGAGCGAGCAGAGCGGGCAGAGCGAGCAGAGTGGGCAGAGCGGGAGAGCGAGCAGAGTGGGCAGAGCAGACAGAGTGAGCAGAGCGGGCAGAGTGAGCAGAGCGGGCAGAGGGGAAAGAGCGGGGCTCTGCTGTAAATCTGTAGATCCGGGCCAGATTTGTCAATTTGAAATATTGTCTAGACCAGAATCAGTAGCGTGTGACTGGGAGTCCGATTCTTGGGAGAACTAGTGTGATCGTTGAAGGAAGGGCCCCAGAGCGGGCAGAGCAGGCAGAGCGGGCAGAATGGGCAGAGGGGGCAGAGTGGGCAGAGTGGGCAGAGTGGGAAGGGCAGCAAAAGCTTGCCAACTACTGTAATCCCACTCGTTGGGGTATCCACGCAGAGTCTGTAGTAAGCCCTTGATGGTGGTGATTCGTGTCATGTCACCCAGGTTGTGGGATTCACAGCTCATGCAGCGTTCATGGTTAGTAATACTGCAGCGTGCGTAGGAATCGGGTTGAGTGCCAATGATGTACCTAGTGCTCGTTTACAGTAATTTACCAGGCATATACCATGATGCGCCGCTGCCTAAGACAGGAAAGTACTGCATTTTCCGTCTATGTATATGAAACTCAGTGGCGTTGCACTAGTTCAACTTGAAGTCAAGCTTGAATACTGCCGCACAACTCATCAAGTCATTCGCCTCCCTACCATGTCGGTGACAGCTCTGTCGTCGTCTCCTATGCTCGATGCAGAAAGTCTCGCTGCCCCGGGCTCCAGATCACACACTCAAGCTTTTGATGACTCGGGATCACGTCCGGGATCACGCCTTTCACGACTTGGATCCTCCCCTCTCGGAAAACATATGTTCAGCTATCCCCCAGCGCTCCCTGGATCTGGTAGAGAATGTGCGTTACCTCGTCCTGCAAAGAGACAGAAGGTGGTGAAAACGTCTGTAAGCACCCTGAGTCAGATATCCTCGCAGGCCATACTCACATTCATTCTAAGTTTGACAATAGTCGAAGCCCTGAAGTTAGAGAATATATGAACAAGCAAATCCTTGATCTCGCTCAAATGAGTCGGGAAGTCTACGCTGCAAAGATGCAGTACCAGCGTCTTCGTATGCAAGAACTAGAGATGATGAAGGTCGTTATGGGAGACGAGCTGGAAGAAACTCAGGGATACTTCAATCAAATGGAGCGTCAGATTGGTCAAATTCACCAGGATCTATTCGGTAGCCAGGCAGCGTTGGGAGGTAGCAGTGCTGGTGCAGGACAGTGGGCATACCTCAGACTCTTTCCCCAGGCCAATGCTCCGAGTTGTAGTGGGGCTTACAGTGCCAGGAGTTCGGACTATGGCAACAGTACTTCTCCGTTTCCATTTTGACATTCACCGCTTTGCGTTGCATAACTCTATTCAAGTTCTATTTTGTAACCTACTAGGTTTCCCATTGTATGCTCGTCTCCGCAAAAAGTTCGGGAATCGGTATTTGGTATTTCCAGCACAGTCCGGCATTGAAAGTCCCATTAATGTAGCTCACAATCCGCCTCGACTATGCTCCCCTTGACTGCTAGGTGTGCCCGACCTTGGGTTTTCGAGCACTAAGCTTCATCCCCGACCGTGCGTTCTCGTATCCAATATGAGTGGTTCCATCGGATTCCTGATTTGGAACCTATACACTCCCGCAGCCCAGCGATCTTGATCAGCTGCCGACAATAAAACAATTCATATCTCCATCAAAATGTTCCATGCAAGCAAAGGTCACGCCAACGAATCGGATCTGAATTTTCTCCGTGATTATGTATTCTGGGGGCTTGTACCCTGAAAAGCTGCAACGTAATAGGTACATGTAGCAATACTCACGGCAGCAGCGACGATCACCACAATCACCCAGTTGGGATATGTACTAGTGCCTGGTTATATTCGCCGTCTGCTGGTACTGCTGATGAGATAAAGTTGTAGAAACTACTGCATGGTGAGCTTCCGTCTGCCTTGATCATACATAGTTTGATCGCCATACCTGGCTATCGAGTTTCTCCGCCTGGAGGGACTTCTGGCAAGATAGCGTCACAGTAAATCATTGCAAGGTTCCCGCTGGTAAGGTCAGCACCACGAAACACATGTGCGCTGGTTGATAAATTGATTCCTGGCTGTACGTCTCGTAAGTGCAACGTCCGACGCCAGTTCCAATGTCCGACACTAATACGGTTTATACCAACTTGAACTTTGCTGGTCTACATCGTGATCATACCAGTGATGCTTTCGAACAAGTAAGTCCCTGTCTCCCACTCAAACCCAGTCCTCCTTCTCATTGTTGGGTTGCATAGCTGCATGGCCACGAATTCGCCACTTCCGTAGTTCCTTACGATCATATGGTTCCCGCATCCGAACTTCCTCACAGTTTCTACTCCGGACCCCAGTCAGGTAGTACACAAGAACTACCTACGCCAATCGCACAGAGTGTTAGTCGGTCCACGGCTCCCAGCTTTTCTGCTTCAGGGAGTGTCAGGGAAGACGGTCTGGATGATAGGATCCGCAAAAGTGACCTCCCACTTCCTGATAAGCGGAACATCGAAATAGCGTCGGACCTTATCATCTTAGATGCGATCATTAATGGGAAGTGGAACAACACAGAGCCGAAATATCTGATTCAAGCTGGCGCGAAGACAGGACACGGTTTGTTTATCATCCTTTTTTTACCATGGTAGTGACTCATGTTTCATTGAACCATTCCAGTGACCGCTTGGAGCGAGAAAATTAGAAAATTGGCGGGTTAAACATAGCCCCGTCGCACAACTTGAAACTAATCTGTTTTCCACAGTTGACCAGCCAAGTCCAAACATTCCGCAGCAAGATGGCAAAGGCGGCAGAGACATACGCCAAAATATATGACTTGCCTTCACTCGTCGATCCTGACAGCCTCTTGCCACCTACAAAGAAATCAGAATCCGTCCGCGACCACTGTGAATTAATGCTCCGTCCGGAAAACTGGACGATCTATTATCTCCATGAGAACGATCCAACGACAGTGAGTCCGTATTAAACATTGATATCACACACCCTTGACGAAAAGCACAAGGGAAACTTCAAATTGTTTTCGAATCCGATCTTCCTGCTATTTCATTCTGAGTTTTGGTACACGAACCCCGCATCCCCGGTGTGGCACCAGAAAATCACCCCTTGGGACACGACCCCCCTCCAATTACTTGCTACGTCGGCTGCCGTAGTAAGTTTCCCGCAATTGAGTAACGAACTGACTCGGATGCTGTTCATTCCAGCTGGCTTGTGGCCTCCGCTGGGTGTGGCAGTCATGAGACACTGAGGCGAAGTCCACAAAGGGAAAGCGCGCACCCGTGCAATGTTATTCATCGGAATACCACGGCCTCGAACATCGGATCGTTTGCGGGATGGAGAAAACGCTGAGTCATGAGTGTCCGGATATGAGACGCGGGTTTCAACAGTTGCTGCAGGAGGTTCACGAGGACGGGCTGTAAGCGAACTAATTTATACGTTGTAATTCTACTTACTGCCAAACAGTAATCTTAAGGCTTCCAAGCTCGCATCAACCCTGAGTCAGATCGATTTTTTCATTCCCTCCGCATTCGACATTAGATCGTTGCAACTTCAAGATACACATGCCGCACAGCCACTGGGCACATCCCCTGAGGCCATCATTGACCCAAGCCCACAGGCGTTCGTTGCTTACGATGGTATAAGTTGGGTGTTACCAGATTGAACCGTAGTGCGACTCAGATGTATTTCAATTCATTGTAACATCAGTAGTGAACTAGGGTCATTCGATCGAGCCAAACCAATGACGTTCGCCAGAGAATGTGTAAACATGTGAGCAGAGCGGACAGAGCGAGCAGAACAGGCGGAGCGAGCATAGCAGGAAATCCCCGCAACGTCAGGATAACAGAGATTGCTGATCTGAGTCGGGGACTGCCAAAGTAGTACTACCACTGCTCAGAGCTCTGCTGTGATAACGTGACGCATTAATAATCAGAGCCACCTCTCACATGTATATGGGAGGCATCTGTCGATGCAGGCTTGTTTGAGACCAGTCGCCATACAACCCAACTAGCAACTTGCTCGATCGCACCCTTCTTGTATATTTAACAGAGACGCTAGGACAAGAGGGGCGGGAGCTTCACGTTTCTGAAAACATGCCCACTCGTGTCAGCTCGAAAACTGGTCTAGTCTCTATCTCTTCAACCTTACTTTCAGCTGACGGTTGTTCATTCAGAGGTCAAAAGGAAGCATTTTCATTGTCCCAAAACCCAGCCCCCCTCTCAGCACAAAGGAACAGTCCTACCTAGGTCTACAAAGAACGATCTTGGAGGCCAAGTGCTGCGTGGCGATGGGAAAATATTGGGTGATCCCCACGATGCGGCAGATTATGTTAAAATTGGTTTGGAGTCCTCGTTTCGGCTATGTGAACTTTATCTAATTATCATCCAAGACCAGGTCCTCTCCCTTCTCGCGGATCTCCCACTCGACACACTACAAGTTAGTCAAGATACTCGAGCTTTGTCTCTCTCTCACATGCAGCTACTGATTTGTTTCAGGTCATTGAGCAATTCACACCCGACCACTTCGCAAACCTTTTGACCGCACTTGCGGAGGAGCATCTGCGATCTCACGCAAAGTAAGCAAAATTAGGTTATCAGAAGTATGAATCGGTCATAACTGTTCGATCCATCTTACAGGTTGACATACCTCGAGGAAGACAAGAAACTATTCGTCATGCAGCCATCTTCGACACACAAGGCATTTCTCGTGGCTCTCACTCGCGCCATCGGCATATTCACCAGTGGTATTGGTTACGACGACTGCAACTACAATTTCGGCAACAGCTTGAACAAGCCGCTTTTTTACATCAAACCCGATGGGTCTAGCGGAAGAACGATTCCCGACTACCAACTCGTCATGGAGAACAATTCCAATCGCGCGCCAAGACTTTCTTTGATCCCCAAGTGGATCGGGGAAGTGAGCTTTACCGTATCCCCATCCTATACTCGCAGGCATCTCAAACAGGTCGTTGAATCTCAGCCGACGGTCGACCTTGCTTTTATGATCAAGATTGAGGAGTCCCCTAAGTGGGCGTCCCCAAGTAGCAGAGACACCCGCGCGCGAGAATTGCGCTCCCATCCCTTCCGCACATACAGCGATTTCATCCCGGCTCTCCCAGTAGACAGCTTGGGCCCTGTCGTCGTGGAGGAATTCACCTGGATCTCCATCACGCATGTTACGTTTGAACTCTACCTCCGTCGCCCTGATGGTCTCCTTGTCGTCAATGATAGCCTTCAAGATGACTACTCGGCATGTGGGGTATGTACCAACTAATGTTATTCGCCACTTGCTGACGGGTTCACAGGTGCTCTACCCTACTGTAGACATGGAAAATGTCGACCTTTTGCTCGGCAAAGCTTCCGACTGCCTCATACAGTCGCTTGTTGGTGAGATGGAGGCGAGCCAAGAAGACATTCAAGCGATCGAACAAGTACGTCGATCTGAGGCGCGTTTGAAGGTTCCGTGGCATAGTGTCTTGCGAACCTTCCGATCGGCTGTGCTTACGGCCGCGCACGAGCGTTATACGGACTGGTATAGGTCAGGCAAGCGCAAACTCACTGCTGCAGATTCCTCTCGCAAGAAATCGAGGAATGGACGCAAGGTTCCTCAGTCGCCCTCCGAACAGCCATCAATGGACAAGTAAATGAACGATTGGGAGAAGTTACGATGGATCTTCAGCGATGGACGGCGATATCATTCACTCGGACTTATTCACGTTTCTCACATCCCATGCACCATGCATTCCTCACTCCCTGTATTTCCTGATACTTGAATCCTATGATCCTTTGAGACTGGTTTTTGTTGTGTGTGCAGTGTG
>JBBPNN010000989.1:0-13177 GCA_038090935.1 Hortiboletus campestris | reverse complement strand
GTGGAGACGCCAAGATCGAATGGAATGGAACCCGCGCGCCCCCCCCCCTCCCCTCTTCTAGAGTCGCTTGAACACCGCGATTAGGCTTGTCCGCGGAGCGCACGCGCACGAGGGTGAGTCAAAACGCGCGGGGTGCTTCGAGAGGCTCGGTAGCAAGTCGAGGCGACGAGCCCGAGAGCGGGTCACCTCTGGAGTCTGGAGTGACAACATGGCGTCGTGACGGCGAGCTTGGGAAACACGGGTTCGATCCCCCAGGAGCTCGCACCGTCATGGTACCCACCACACAGATGGCATTCGGGTCGAGGGGGGCGGCGGCGGTAGCGGGCACGCGCGCAGGCCCAACGTAAGCGGGTTGTCGTCAGATCAATGCGTGTATGGAGATGGAGCTGTATCGGCGGAAGCGACTTTAGAAGACGTCCATGCCAGACAAGATAGACAATGTCGTTGGCCACGGAACCGTATCTCGTCCTCGTCGGTCGACCGGACGAAAAGTACGGGCGTGCTTGTAAAGTTCCGATCAAATGGCTTAGCCACGGACGTTGACCATTGGGCAAAGAAGATCAATTTGAGATCACAGCGAATGGCGAAAAGAGTCTGACATGATGTGAGGAAGCAGGCTATGAAGAAACGCGTGTTACACGCGCCTTGACATCGGACGTGATGGTCACTGGTATATTGTGGACCTCGAGTGTCCTGATGTAGTCTCTGGTAGTATATCGGACAGTACACCCGCCTGTCATTACGATGATCGCGGGAGAGCGGGGTTCGACTCCCCGCCAGAGAGACTATTTTTTTCCCCATTCATTGCGCTGCTTGGCATTACTGTGAAATTCGCGGCAAGACATGTTACAGAAGAGAGAGGCACCGATATATTCGGTGATGGTAGCTGTCATCGTTTGATTGCATGACGAGACGTCCCGGTCTCCTGGCCGTGCGGTAAAGCGACACGAAAATGGAAAAACATCTGTCGGTGGCTACATGACACATGAAAGAGCGGGGAACACTTCCGACGATGGAAACGCATCGCCAGCTAGCTCGGGTGGTTATTTTCCTCGATCCATTTTCGCACCTCCTTTTTGTTCACCAGGTCCATCACCCGGAGACGTTCCTCCTGCGTGCGATCCCGATAGAGCCGCATGATCTGTCCACAGACGCTCCACACGTCATCCCAGGGCGCATCAAATAAATCCCACCAACAATTGGGTGGCGTTGAGGGAAGCGAGATACCCAAATGGCGCACGGCAAGGAGAATGGCGGCGCTGACGATGGTGGGTACCGCATACAGCGCATACGCCGGCGTTTGCAATCTGGGCACGTGCTCGCATCAAGGCTCGACGGACGCAGTCAAATCACGCACGCGTCATTCAAGTAACCCCACGCCTTGGCACACGCGTCCTTGTGATTCATGAGGCCGAGCACCCGGAGGTAATTAATGAGCGTGCCATAGGGCAACACGACGTGGACGTTGAACCCGAGGCGTTTGAGGATTTGCATCTCGGCGACGACGATGGCGTCTTTGAGGTCGTAGAACGTGTTGCCAAAGTACGACATGGGTGCGTATTTGAATTGTTCCGCGTTCTTGCGTGCGACGGGCGGCGTGTACGCGTGCGTGTTGCGTTGGAGAAGGAGGTCGTAGACGTTGATGAGGTCTCTTATCCGAAGCGGACACTCTTCGAGTTTCGAGGCGAGATAGAGTGCGCCCATGCCCACTTCCTGTCAGCGGAGGGGTTCTGTGAAGATCAAAGGCGAAGACGGGAGGGAAGAGCGATGCCTGACCCCTATGCTGAACTGCTTCATCGAGGATGTATACCAGAAACGCTGGTACAAGATCTGAGCGGTAGCGACGGCCACCTGCTTTCTGGGACGAGCGGCGTGTTACGGGTGGTCGGAGAGTGTGGTCTGGACACGTACTGTTTGAGAAGGACGCCGGCTTGGTGTATGAGTTTGCAGCCAAACGCTCTGAGATCTTCCTCAAGTTCTGGAGGAATCCCATCTTCGCAGGACGGCGTGCGTTCGATTTGGACGAGCGTCGCGAGCGGGACGAGGTCGGGCGCTGCCATTCGCGTTTGTTGCAGGTGAGGGGTATGTAAAGCAGACCAAACAAAGAGCGACTTGGCGTCCCCCAAATAAAAGCAGTTCAGCTAGTCCCCTCTGCATGTCGAATCTCCCTGCCAAACCCGAGTTCTCGAGGACACCGAGCGCATGGCCCGAGCCAGGCGACGAGCGGCGTCCAAGTGGTCCCGGGCGCGCATCGCCAGACCGGCACTCGCATCAACGGGACGATAGAGACAGGGACAGGGATGCGCGCGACCGCGAAACCCGGAACCGCTCGCGTTACGCCCCCAGTGGGCAAAGGTCGCCTCCCCCCCTGCGTTCGGCCGATACTTACATTGCCGGTTCTCGAGATAGCTATCATGGGAGGGAGTACCGAGGCTATGATGCCAGAGACGACCGCAGGAAAGACTGGGATCGTGAGCGAGACAGAGACAGGGACAGAGACAGGGACAGGGATCGGGGATACTACAGACGAGACGACACCTGGAGACCCCGGAACGACTATAGTCCAAACCGTCGAAGAGGATATGGTCCCAGGGACAGTGACTGGCGCCCTCGGGATGACTACAGAGGAGAAAGAAATAGGGAACGAGGGAGGAGCCGAGACCGCGATGATCAGCGTCACAGAGATCGCGAGCATGACCGACGACATGCTTCCCCGACCTATCGTCCCGTACCACCCACATCCCCGCGTCGTGGTGAGTCCATTGTCACTCGTATTGGTACGTCGTACTCATGATACGCTAGATTATCACCGTGGGCCCCATTCTTCTCCTCGCCGCGCCCAGCCGTCGTATCCATCTCGGGCAAGGCGCTCGACTTCGCCCAGAAGCACTGGAAACAAGTCTCGTAGATCGTCCCCCGTGCCTCACGTGCGGCCTGAGCCGGCAGATACCCATCCACCTCGCGATATCCCTCGACCACCAAGGAGCCCATCTTGTAGAGCAAGTCCTAGCCCAAATCAACATCCACGATCCGCGCGGAGTCCTGTACCTGAACGCCAGTCTCCTGAGACAGCGGGTCGTCAGCTCCGCCCCCTTGACGAGTCCCACAATAAAGGCGGATCTGCATCTGTTCGGGTGGAAGATCAACCTGTTGAGGAAGCTGCTGTGTTGGATGGCCAAATGGACGTCGAGATGACTACAGAGCCGCTTACCAAGGGGAAGGATCGTTCCGATAACCGAGAAGCGGAACTGCGTATCAAAGCAGAATCACCTATACGAGCAGGATTCCCGACGGAGTGCCACCAATTAATACCAAACCTTGAAACTGTTGCAGTGCCATCAAACGAGGCGGTTGTCACACAACCTTACTTACCAGCTATTCCCAGGTGCGATGCGAAACCTAGGTTTAGCGCCGCATATGAGAGCGAGGCGAGTCTGTTTGATCAGGAGGCCCTCATCAATAGTTCACGATGCCATTTTTTTTAGTATAACCGACTGGAAGCGCATCGCGCTCATGCAGCCACAGAATGTCGACGGTGCTTCAAAGCAAGCCGTCGAGGATTTCACGAGCTGGAAATGACCATGCTGGACTTGCGTGCAGCGCAGCATCGCCGAGAACTCGCGGAAGCACACCGTAAAAAGGCACATCATGGACAGCTTGGAATTGATGCCGAGAGCGCAGTGAACAGATGATCGTGATCGTAATATGTAGTACATCAACGCGAACACGAGATTTGATTGCATACGATATGCGCCGAGATGGATCGGATGGTAACACACAAAAGAACCCAGAGTTCTGAAACAGACGGATGAGTCAGAGGTTGGCAGAGAGGCACGGGGCCATGCCTGCATTGCCTCGAACAACTCCGTGGGTGACATGTTGAGCTGCGGCGTGCGGTGGTAAGACGATCGGCCGATCGAGTGGAGGGAGTGGCTACTCACTGTTACACACTGTCGGAGGTTCTTGGCCGGACCGCCGCCTCGACAGAAGGTGGTGGCGGGAGAATCGCGCTGGCTGTCAGAGGTGTATTATGCGCGGGGGTTTTCCTAGAGGAGGGATGAGCAGATAAGAGGGAGATAAGAAGAGGGCATACCGAGATGAAGGCATGCAGATGGCGTTGGCGTCGGATTTGAGGTCTGGCATCGACGGCGAATGGAAGGTGCCCTATGACGTACGAGGCTGTGACAAAGAAGGTGGCAGGAATACCAAGGGGGGATGGCATGTGGGTGATGTCCAGTATGATACAAGTAAGGTATGTAAGGATGATGCAAGTACATATGCGGCGTGTATGCGAGTTTCCATCAAATCGCTGTGGTGGCGTCATGTGTAACAAGAAGGATGCTGTGGGGTGGCAATATGGGAGGCAAGGGACGATTGGGTGTGAGAGACCACGCATATAGACAGCCTATGCACGGGAGCGGTGGTTGCCAGAGCGATGGGAAAGGCTGGCGGAGGAAGGGAGATCCCAGGGACGGTGAGCGTGACCAGATCTCCATCGGTGTGTACCGGGACGACGCTTCGGTTGTGGGTGGGAGTGGGCGGGGTCGTCGTCGTTGTCGCGCTTCCGTTTCGACGGACGGTGGGTGTACGGGGGGTGGGAGAGATCCTCGTCGGTATCGGGCAAATCGAACTGGAGGAATGTGGGGGAGTGGTAGGGGAGCGGACGGGGTGCGAGGAGGGGCACGTTACAGACGACATGGATGGGGTGGGGAGGGTCGGGGTCGGGGTCTGTGGAGAAGGAGGAGCAGGTGTCTGACGGAGAGGGGGGGACTGTCTGGGGTGATTAGCGGGCCAGGGGAGAGGGGAACGTGCGCACAGTCAAAGGGGGGCTGCCAGCGTGGGAGGTTGTCGATGGGGAAGAGACGGAGGGAGTCCATGGTGGGGGGATGGGAGGGGAGCGACCATGGCCTGTGAGGTTATAACGACAGATGCGATGGCGATCACGTAAACGGACGTCTGTCTCACTACCACAATGCCCTCCATCATCAGCCACGTGCTCCACACCCACCGCTGTCCCTACTTCGTCCGCCGCAATTCACGCGGTTCCCTCCCCGTATACTCCGACATTCGCAACGGTGCAACGCGCTACCTCATCCATATCAGAAACGTGCAAGGGCGCGTCAACGTGAGCCGTCTCTCCGCTCACCTCCCTCGTCCTCACCCCGCCCAGGACCTTGCCCAGGACCTCAAGCTGTCCCTGTTTGACGCAGAATCACCCCACGCACAGCGTCTCACCGTCAAAGTCAAACACCAAAGGCACGTCGTCCTCTCTGGCGGCCGCTTCAAGAGGGACGTGATGGCGTGGCTCGCAGCCAAGGGCTTCTGAGCCCCTGCGTGCCACCACAATTCGCCGCTTAGCACTATCCATGCCGTTGCCGGCTTTCATGGGTTTCATCGCATCATATATCCGTAGTGCTCTTGTCATTACCAAATAGCCATCATATCTTGGTCCCCTTGTCTGCATACCTCGCCATGTCAATGGTGTCGGTCAGCCCCTCAGGCCCAGGGACTGTCTGATCTATCAGGTGGGGCCAGCCTTGGTTCCGAGTGCTACGCCCAAGCCATCTTCATTGAGAGACACGTCTCCTCCTAAAATCGTAATTATTTTTCACGCGCCGCCGATCGTTCCGTCCCGATATCCGCCTCTCGACCTGACTCCATCTCTCTTTTTTATTTCGTCGCTTGACCCACAGATGGCCGCCCCTGTACCCGCACCATCCTCTTCTCCCTCCACAAATGGCCCCCCCACCGCTGCACCCGGTGCTCCCCCAGCAGCAGCGCCCTCCCGCGTCTCACAGCGGGACGGTGGAAACACCAGCCTGGGTACCTTTGGTGTGCGTATTAATCCCCCTCGTCCCCCTCACCTCGTTCATGTGTCGCAGGTCAAGTCCGGATTAGCACAGATGCTCAAGGTACAGTTCCACACCCGTTGCCACAGCCCATTTTTAATATCACCTGTTCACGCATGACTCGGCCATCTGATAGGGAGGCGTCATCATGGACGTCGTCAATGTCGAGCAGGTAACGGTCTCACTCACAACAAGCCCGTGGTCCACCTAACAGACACCCATAGGCTCGCATCGCAGAAGAAGCAGGTGCCTGTGCCGTTATGGCACTCGAACGTGTTCCCGCCGACATCAGAGCGGAAGGGGGGGTCTCCCGAATGGTAACGTCACACGACATCCGTTTTTGTCCAAATTTCACTCGACACCACAGAGCGACCCTGCAATGATCAAGGACATCATCAATGCGGTTACCATCCCCGTCATGGCCAAAGTTCGCATTGGACACTTTGTCGAGGCACAGGTACATTTCACATGCACTGGGTTGTGTCCGTATCTCTCATCTACACCCCCGGTCCCAGATACTCCAAGCGATAGGCGTCGACTACATTGACGAATCCGAGGTTCTCACCCCCGCAGACGAAGAGCACCACGTTAACAAGCACGGTTACAAAATTCCCTTTGTTTGTGGCGCCCGTAACTTAGGCGAGGCACTGCGACGCATCTCCGAGGGCGCCGCTTTCATCAGGACAAAGGGTGAGGCAGGCACTGGCAATGTCGTCGAAGCCGTTCGTCACCAGCGCGCCATGATGAGTGAAATTCGCAAAGCAAGCGTCATGAACGAAGAAGAACTTTATGCGTATGCAAAGGACATACAAGCCCCGTTCCATCTATTAAAAGAATCTGCCCGCCTGAAGCGGCTCCCCGTCGTCAACTTTGCCGCTGGCGGTATTGCAACTCCAGGTACGTGCACGGCACCCATGGGTATGTGACTCGTTCTAAGGTCTCGCAACAGCGGACGCTGCGCTCATGATGCAGCTTGGCTGCGATGGAGGTGAGTTGATACCTCACTAGCACGAATCGCGCACAGTAACGATGTACATCAAGTGTTCGTTGGATCCGGTATTTTCCATGTGCGTTTATCCTGCCCCTTTTTTGACCTGAAACCTAACTGGAACCATTATCCCAAGTCCGGCGACCCAGCCAAAAGAGCCAAGGCCATCGTCCAAGCTGTATGCTCTCCGCACTTCCACGCACCATACTCGCTGACCCTGAAACTTCAGGTTACGCACTACAACAACCCAAAAGTTCTCGCCGAGGTACGGAACGCAGATTAGGTGGATCAACGAAAATTTGACACGTTCCTCAGATCTCCGAGAATCTTGGCGCACCCATGGTTGGTCTTACGATGTGAGTCCCACCTATCGTAAAACAACAACTCGCACCACCTTTCTCATTATTCGTACAGCAACGCAAATCTCAAAGGTGGACGTCTCGCGGAAAGGGGGTGGTAGATAGACGGCGTTTAGATGCCCACCGCTAGATCACATATAAAACATCTTCTTCAGCATGTTCTTGTGTGCTCCCTGGAAGCCGGCCTTCCATCGGTCAAGGTTGAAGGTGCTTTTGCCAGAGGTGACCGAAGCAGAACTGTCATCGTACTTGAGCTCGGGGGGAAAGTGGAAGCTCGCACGACCGCAAACAAGCTGTGCAAAGGTTAACAACGCTAGTAGGCCCGCTTGCAGCCAATCCACATACATCAGCATCTACGAGTCAAAGTGAGTACAGTGCCGAGACGACTGGTCAATTTTACTCACAATACACGGGAGCCGGGATGGAGACGGACCGAGTCGCTCGGGCGTAGGCATGACACAAGGCAAAGGAGAGTTCCTGCAGACTGGAGCAAAATTCAGTCGCCGCACCCATCTCCCTCGTTCGTCCGAAAACGCACCTGTCCATCTTGCTGGCGAAATTGTCATCCCGGATGACGATGTAGTGAGACGGCCTGCTTGCTGCAAGGTGATCACGAATGTGCGACATGACGAGTCATACGAGCGAACCACTTACTTCCAAGCAATCCGCCATGGGATTGCAGGTAGTAATCCTTGGCAATCGGGTTTCCAATCCCTTGGTCAGCAACAAATCCTGCCGGACAGTTCCCAGACCTGTCTGCATCCCTCCTACGGACCATGATTTCAATGCAAGACAGAGCTCGATGGAAACTTACTCGTTTTGCGGGAAGAACCGAACGTGATGACTAGAAAGCATACATTTAGACGACTCCGTAGGGTAGATATGAAATACTGACCGCTTGCCGACAACAATGAACGTAATAGCAGGCTTTGGCTGATGCAGATTTCTCACTCTCCAAACCTCATCAATAGCAGCTTGACAAGGCAACAATTAAGTTATGCTCTGACCAAGGAGGTGGAATTTACCTTGGATGTCCTGAATCTCTTTATCTGCAACCTTGCCATATTCACCCTCAGACAACCCATCACGGAAAAATACAAGTTTCTCAGGGGCTATACGATTTGCACTGCCAAAATCATCAAGTGCTTGCTAGTGAACAACTCAGGAATTAGCTCTCTCAATAATCTAGAAATACACTCACATACACCATATATTTCAACTGATCAATGGGCTCAAAACGTGGTGGCTGAATGCTTGTATATGCATTATACTTCATTGCCTGCTGGTCAAAGGAAGCCACAAGGGCAGCAACAGAAGGCTGATCATTCACACCAGGTGCTGGATGTCCTACATCAGCCCCTGTTTTTCAGTCAGTTAATTTTCCAAAATGAGAGGGTGAAGGTTTAAAATTCACCCATGATGATGTAGGGTTTTCTGGCAAGCCCTAACAGCACTGCAGCACAGGGGACTGCATTAACACCACCCAGTTTTGCATTGATCCTTCAGACAGTGATATTAGAGGAACTTGTTCAGGAAAAACTCAACACTTACTTCATTGCTACATTATTGCAGTACTGGTCATTGGCCCGAGCAACCTTATCCACACGCTGAATAAAATCATCAAGTCAAGGGGATTGGGGTGTGTCAGAATTTTCACAAAGTCAAGACTTACAACACATTGTGTGACAACCTAGAATAAATTGATGTTACTATATGGTCTGTGAGCCATTGAATTGCCTACCCCCTGCAGAACATCCCCATGCCGTTTTACTTGAAATCGAATTTCTGGGGCAGAAGGGGGAAGGATGACTATGATCAAGTCGGGTTGGGCATTCCGCCCAGCAGTTGCTTCTCTAGCAGCCTGAATTAAATCCTACAGATGTAAAATGTAAGGCATAATAATGGTCTGAAATGGAAAGGCACTAACTTGGGTTACATTGCTTCCATTTCCTTTGATGTAGGCCCGAGGCTGGAGAGGGGCCATTGCTTCGACAATTCAAAGATATGTTTACATGCAAAAAGAAAGACATACACATTCCTATCAAGATCGAGTAAGAAATGACTCGGAGGACAGTGAACACTGAATTTCGCATACCTAGCTTTTGGCAATTGTCTGCAATCATTTTCACAAACCTCTCATTCGCCTGCCTATCCCTGGAGGGATTGGGACTATAATCAACAACAGCCCAAGAAGTAATGCCTTTTGGCTCCGAAAACTGCTGATTTACTGCATTCCAAGCCCCAAACCTTGGGACCTAATGTAACATGAGAAACAACATTCATTCTGTTCCGAGGAAAACGTTTTACCAATGGCTCGGAACCTTTGCGGTATTGCATCGGGGGAGTCGATAAAACTTTTCCGTCAATAGTAGTCGGTATCGTAGCCACTTCCATCTCAGCATCTCTTACGAAAGGAGACGAAGCGTAATCCAAGGCCTCACAGAAACATCCAGTGGTTAGGAAGGTATAGCATGACCAATGCAAATACTTACCGCGCCAGCACCCACAATACCACGGCGGATGGCCTCAAGCCGGGCCTTGGGTTTGTCGGAGGTGAACTCGACCATCTTCTTGGTCAATTCTTGCGGCAACCTGCGCTTGAATCGCTGGTCGGGCGCGACAATGCACAGCTCGATGGGTACAATGCTGCCGCCCCCGATCTTGATGCCAACGGCTTCAGGATACCTGAGCGTGATGTTGTACGCTTCCCTGAAATACGCCTATTCACAGTAACTGAATGTAAAGAAGCAGATACAACGCAGAACGCACCTGAACTGTTGTGGTTTGCACGACACCTTCAATCTTGTCCTTGTTCCACTCGAATTGTTCGAATCCAGCGCGAGGGACGATCGACAGGATCTTCTTCTTTCCTTTGCGGTGCGTGAATGTAACCAATATCCCCCCGAAAAATTTCTTGAGCTTCGCAAGCTCGGGCCCTTCACTCAGGTTGAGTGCACGAGGGTGGGTTGTCCCCAAGAAGCTCAGGGCAATTTCGGGCATAGGGCCTTCTTGGTAGCTGAAACAGGCAATTAGCAGGCTCCTAGGATTGTGGAAGGGGCTTACAGGATGCCGCAAGACGTGTCAATGTTTACCAGGAGCGTTCGAAGCGTGGGACGAACACTCCTACACACACATAGCGATCAACATCCGTGTTCATCGCCGAATACCCGAAATGGACGTACTGGTAATACCCCTTCAAAATCTCGAGACCGCCCCCAAGAACCCTGCTGCCGGCCTCTCGACAAAAGAAAGCCCTCACGTTGTTAGGATATTTACTAGGCGATGGTGAACATCAACGATACAAACGTGCGTCTGACTAGGGGGAAGACTCACAGATTTGGGGCCTGACGCACGATGAGTTGCACCAGGTTGAGCGCAACAGTTGCACTGGGACTGAGTTGTGTGGTACGACCATCGAGGAGGCGCTGGAGATCCCTGACGCACCATGAATACATATCCAGTTAGACCAAACCCCTGCTTACTCGAAAGTAATAGGCGCAGCATCGACGCGCTTCAAAGCGACTCTGATGACACCGCGCGATTGACCTCCCTCCCTAGGGGGGCGATCCGACATGTTGACATCAAACTATCGTATACGTGATCAGAACGCTACACGACATCAGCCCTCCAACCAACTTACTGTAGCGGCATTGCCGAAGGAGAGAACGGTGGAAGAGTATGCGATGGCATCGCCGTCGTAGATGGCCTTGGGCGTGAAAACGCTATTATGCGTGTGGTTTTGAAGTCTTTCGAAGACCTCGATGCGTCGACGTGGATCTTTTTTTTCCAACATCTTCTCGTCATCGAACGCTGAAAAAAACGGCCGGCACGCATGAGGGGACACAATATACGATTGTGCGTAGGCTTGTAGCACTTACAAACTGTACAAGTGACCCGTACGCGAAGTAATTGGAATGTTCAATATTACGTAGTGACGACGTGCCAGCGAAGCTCACCATCATACTGGTAGTACGGTTTCTTGGGAAGACCAGTGATCTTGAATGAGTTGGTAGTGACCTGAAGTCGCCGTGTGCCCTGGGGTGGGCCACCGGGACGAGACATGGGATAGATGAAGCACGATTGAGAGAAGTAAACAGAGGGGAGACCTGACTGGTAAGAGAGTGAGTGGTCGGCTTTTGTAGTACTCGCCTGTCTGGTTAAAATCGATAAGAAGGAAGCAGTCCGATGGGCGATCGCCTCCTCTCGCCATACTCAGTCGCAGACCCGCTTATCAATATGTCATAACAGATATTGTCGGCCTGCAGGCATGTCACGCATAGTAAAAGCTAGTATTAAAAGGGACAAGCAACAAACGGAGGCCAGCTTTGAATGGAAACCAACACATGTCCAACTACAACTTTAGCAGTACTCTGGAGGGAAGGTAATATGTAAATGAAAGAATATCGCTCCTATTGTACCGCATGCGTGATGCTGACGATATCCTTGCATGAAGTTGATGTCAAAGGACGTAAAGAGACCCTGCCACTGCACCACAGGTGTTCCCATTCAGCAGCATCCGCCCGACTGCTGTTGCTGTACAGATTGGCCCGGGGTGACAGTCGAGGACTTTGCGCCTCCAGCGGGTGTTGACGTGGATCCCATTCTGAAGGAACTCTTGGTATCTCGATACGACGCATTTGGGGGTCACCTACCTATCTTTGATTTGCTTAGCCATGGTCAAGAACGCCTGCTCGACATTCGTTGCGTTCTTGGCGGAGGTCTCCAAGAAAGGGATGGCCAACTGATCGGCAAATTCCTAGAGTCAAGTTGAAGAGGGTGGGCAAGGATATATAAAACAACAACGCATTACCTTTGCCACGCTGTATTCGACCACCTTCTTGCTTGTAAGGTCGGACTTGTTCCCTACCAGCAACTTGTTGACACCTTCTGACGCGTACCGATCAATTTCCTGAAGCCATTGTTTGACGTTCGTGAAAGTATCTAGGGGTCCCGGTTGGCAACCATCGTTGAGCAGAGACGGAGGGGACTTGCCATTGTCCGTGACATCGTAAACGACAATGATGCCGTGAGCACCCCTGTAGTATGAGGAAGTGATAGTGCGGAAGCGTTCCTGACCTATTTTACAGTTGTAGGAAAGGATGTGTAGAGGGTTAGAAGAGAACGAACCGGCAGTATCCCACTGGAGAACGCGCATGGGATGGTGTCAGTAACTTTTGTAAGGCATAGCGTTGAATTAAGTGAGATAGCTCATAGGTAACTTTGTAGCGTACGAGAAACAACCAACGAGCCCAAAGAAACCAAAGGAAGACTCACAATCTGGAGCTTCACGGTCTTTCCCTCAAGCTCGATAGTGCGAATCTTGAAGTCTACGCCAATAGTAGAGATATAGCTCTCCGTGTATGTATCATCTGCAAACCGGAGAAGCAGACAGGACTGGAGGTAGACACATTTTCAGCAAGTTGACGTGATTGCCACAGAGTAGAACGAACCTTTCCGACACCAGAGTCACCGATGAGGAGAAGCTTGAAAAGATAGTCGTACTCGCTGGTATGCATGGTGAACGTTGGGATGAGAGGGTGTTTGGACGTTGAGGTTCAGTTGACCAAGAGAAGGGATGAAAGCGCTGTGTGCTGCGTGACGTGTGGCGAAGGGTGTGACTTTACCGAAACGCCCTTGTACTGCCACACCTCCTCGGACCTGCTGTCTCAAACCGGTCTCCACCCATCCCCTGCCGCATCCGCGGCTGAGCCAGTGCGAGGGTCCCCGTTTAGTCGTCCAGTGCTGCTCAGACCTTGCAAAAAAAGTGATAGTATTCGTTGGGTTCAGAAGGAAAGATGTTGTTGCTACGAATACATAGGGCTGTCGCTACTGTTCAAATTTCTGTCCCGTTCCTAGTAGCAGTTGGTGAGCATCACCAGCACTAGCTAGGATGTTGGAGAGTCTCTGCGTCCGAGAGGCACATGCGACGTGCGCACTGCGTACTACGTAGCGGAGACCCCTTGTCGACAACATCCGGCACG
>JBBPNN010000988.1:0-13260 GCA_038090935.1 Hortiboletus campestris | reverse complement strand
CCTTGGTGATAACCTCGATAGCGAACATGACATGTCCTCTCACTTTCTTACGACAGCCTATTACTGACATGCATCGCCAGTGTCGTCTTCGCACAATATCTCGGGGTATGTATCCCGTTCCTACTTTCTCTATACGACTCGCATGATGAATCCGCGCTAGGTTACATGGATGGAGGTTTCCGAGGAATTCCCAGCGCCGATAGAAGTTGTAATCGGATGTCGACTGACTCTCGACCTCCGGTCATCCCTCGTATCAGACACAGAGAAGGAAGACCGTCATATCCGAGATGACACACCATGGATAGCACTCCACCGTCTTTCAAGCTCAACGCACTTGGTTTAGGTATCAGTCGTCACGTGTGTTTTAATAATCTTCAAACACGGAATAGATGTAGCCAGTAAGTTATAACCCGTGTCGTCGTTCACTTTTGTTTAACACGACCTTTGTTCTAGTAACACGTTTGCTTCGCATTGCGGGTTCACTCAACTCGCTCCCCCCCCTCTTTTGCTCCCCCTCCACATGCTCGTCGCCCGAGTATTCTCCGTACTCGCATTCCACGTTGCAAGGAATGCGAGGTGATTACAACGACGCTGCCGCAGCAATGACGTAACGAACGTGCGCTGGACGCGTGTCGACTACCACATCGCCTGGACCGATCACTTGTGCACCAACGCAATACGTCGTAGGAGTCATCCGGAGCAGAATGGCAGAGGGTTGTTTACCAAGCAGACCAACTTGGTAACGATCGCGACCGAGGATCATGTGGAAAATATAAATACCTATACAAAGTTTCGAGGGAACGATTGAGTAACTTGGCGTGAATGACGTGTCATACTATGCTACATAAACAGCGCATCATGAGGCGCGCTAGCCGAATCCCCTGCACAGCGTCCGGAATTCACCGTTCTGGTTCACTGATGGTCGAGGGAGCAGTAGAAGAAAAGAAACCGCTGCTCTTGAGTCCGCTTGACATCTCGCTGACGCTTGCGCAATGCGACTCCAAATCCACCGTCGTGAGGCTCTGCGTGCTTCTAGGCGCTGGAGTGGTAAAGTCATCATAGTCTGAGGGATCCCCTGACCGGGGTGAGAGCCCTATGTTGGAGGAGCTCAAGAAAACTCGGTAAACGTAGGTGACGACGACAACCAAGTTGCAGACGATCAGAAATGCGCTTAGCTAGGTAAACTTCGATTACCAATGCACAAGTCAAAGAACAGGGCCATACCTGTAGGTTGGCGAGAATATCTTGGACACCCTTGGTAGCAACCATTTGAGCGACCAAATGTGCCAATGAAAACGCACACAGGAACCTGCTGGCTGTGAATAGGGACAAGAACATCCTGCGCTGTCGTCGGGGAAGCTTGCATCGCCAAAGAAGCTTGAGCGGAAATATCACGGTCATCGTATCCGCAGCACAATTAGCTGGTACAAAAATAGATTGGTTGCTCGGGAACGCATTTGTTGAATTACTTACTCGTCACCTCGAAGATGATTATGAACCGTGGTAACACACAGTTCAGGCGAGCGTTTCCCGGTAATGCCTGTGTGTTGTCCACACACCACCACCCCTGTAGACTGAGCGTGGCTACCCAGAAAATGAAAAAGCAAGTCGCCACCGCGAGTGTGATGCGGTGATACAGAGTCGAAGAGACAATCCTGACGATTGAGAAAATGATACTCATGCGGACAGACCTGGTGATGAAGAGCGAGTCATCGAGAGGTTGCATGAAGTATGATACCAAGTACGAATGTACATACCATACGATACACGTGAACATGAATCCATTGATCCTTTTAGCGATGAAAATTGACTCGTAATTATCTGTGACCGAAGAGTCAGTATCAGCGTCACCTCACATTTACAGAGCTGGAAACACTTACTAGTTCCAGTGAAAACAAGCACACAAATGATGGATATTACTGTGAAAATTAATGCGACTGCGGCCCACACGTCCTCCCACCAGAATCTTTGTATCTTTAACCGAAAGCCCAGGCGAAAGAGTGTGAGGATTATTGCCAGACCTTTGAAGATGCTGAATGAAACTGAGATGGTACCGTTAAGCGTTCAGAAAAGCTTACAATATGGATGAACACTCACTCAAAAGAGCTGTATTATCGACTGACATGACTGATATGTGAGGGATGTTTTATTTGGGGTACATCCCGGTACTAGTATATTTATATCTCCAAGCAAGGTTGGTGGCAGCCGAGGATACGACCACCCCCCGGTTCTAGCACAGGAACGACGCTGAATATCTTTTTTTGCTAGTCGACCTCCAATCATTGATTGAAGGCATTATAATTATTCCTCCTCGAGCGCAGAATTCAAATTCGACAACGTTAACGCTTGACGGATCTCCGCCTGAGCTTGTCTTTCACGACTACGATTGAGAGGACCATGACAGCAAAGTGGCATCGAAAGGGAAATTACTTGCTGACAGTCGAAGGCTGGAGTCCCTATGCTGTATTCCGGGAGGGAAAGGAGGTCCGAACCCTCCTGCCAATGGTGGCTCCTCGGCGTGCCAAAGCGGAGTCACGTCAGGAACATGCGCCGGATTTCGTGTAACTGACGTCTTGAAACACAACGGGGCCAATCGTAAACCCCCAATTCAGATGCGAGCCCCGGGAGTTGGATGTTGGACACCGCGCGGCGCTAAGCGGTCGGATGAGGGTTCCAAGTTCAGGTTGAATATGAGTTCATCGATATGAGAAGATGCCATTTAGTAGTCTGGCAGAAGCCAGGAGGCTTCTGGCCGCATTGAGTCAAGGGTGACGGTAGCCTGAGAGTAAGTAACTGGAAATGTTTATTATGTAAGGGCGCCGCGAGCAGCATCATTACTAATCGATCCCGCTTCGAGTCGAAGAAAAGTTTTGTTCTAACCGTGACGCGACAACGCTTCTACAGGTGATAAGCTTGAACGAGTTACCCGTAACACCAAGCCTGGCGAAGCCTGCTCTAGTGGGATAACAACATCTCATGCAGTCACCAGGTGCGTCCTCAGGTTTTCGGGTCGCGTAACTTCGACCACCCTTCAAGTCGGTGGTACGTCCATGACGCACCGAGGCCGCAATCTCTGATCAAGACTTCGGGTTCCCTCGTTTACCAACGGCTAACTGCACACTAAGACTTCTCCCGGCTGTCCACCCTATTCGTGATCATATTCAGTCGAAACAGATTATCGCGTGTGGATCTCGAGTCATGTCGACGACGTCACACGGCCCTAGGATCCGACATGATTGGTGTCAATGGTATTGCTTAGCTGGCTGATGACGAAGAGGAGACGGTGAGATAAAGAACCATGGTATCATCTATTACCACGGCTGTAAACTCGCGCGAGGTACAGTATGTGCAACGTTTACTAACCGAAGCTGCCGCAGTGTGAATCAAGAGGGCGGCCGGAACATAATGATACGTGGTGTCCCTGGACAAAATGCAACTTCATGTCTCCGGTGTTCGTCCCTTATGGCGGTGCATTTTTTTGGTGGGTACTCCTGATCTAGCCTTGATGGCCATTGACTTTTGAGACACCGTTGACATGTCACATTCTGTCGGTTGCTAACCGAATACCGAATATCACTCGGGTTGAACAATCGCATGTAGCAATGAGCAAGCCAAGAAACGCTGCACCGGTATTCCTTTCGTCTGACCCGGTTAAGTACACGACGCCCAGTTCGTCAATGTATCAAGTATCTCAGCTGACTCTAACGGATTTGACATGGTTTGTAGTGCTGGTGAAAGCGTGGTTCCAAGTATATCCGTGTCTCGTGGCCGCTCGTCAAACTAAGTGGAGGCGGTTCTTTTCGAATGGCGAGCAAGCAATGTCTCGGGGTATGAATTCCGTTCCTACATTTTCTTGCATAGATGGAGGTGTCCGAGGAATTCCCAGCACCGATGGATAGTACTCGACCCTCTTCCAAACCCCGGGCCAACGCACTTGGTTTAGCCATCATTCGTCACACATGTGTGGTTTATTTAATTAAGTAACTCTCTCCCCTCGCTTCAAACACGTAATTGATGCGGCCAGTAAGTTACTCGCGTCGTTGTTCACTTTGTTTACGATGGCACAACATTTATTCCAGTACACACGTTCGCTCAGATTGCGGGTTCACTCAACTCGCTCCCACCCCCCTTTCTTCTCCGCTCCGCATGCTCGTCGCCGGAGCATGCTCCGTATTCCACATTGTAGGGAATGCGAGGCCGTTACGACCCGGCCGCAGCGATGATGTAACCAACATGCGCTGGACGCATGTTCGCCTACGACACCGCTTGGACCGATCATTTTTGCACCACCACCTCGTTCTGGTACCATGCACGTGCACTCGGAATCCGTTTATTCGATATTTGCTAGAGCACGGGCCGGAGGTGGAACAACTTG
Source organism: Hortiboletus campestris (assembly GCA_038090935.1). NCBI lineage: Eukaryota > Fungi > Basidiomycota > Agaricomycetes > Boletales > Boletaceae > Hortiboletus > Hortiboletus campestris. The sequence goes on along the minus strand of JBBPNN010000988.1, from coordinate 8,885 downwards.
TAAGGTGCTTGATAGTAAATCGTAATGCCACACGTCATACGAGTCATCCAGAGCCGCATGGCAGAGGGTCATTTACCAAGCAGACCAAAACTTGGTAACGATCGCGACCGAGGATTTTGTGGAAAACGTAAATATCTATACAAAGCTCCGAGGGAATGAGTCGACAAGAAATGTCGTGCTGTACTATGCTACACACACCAGCGCATCATGAAGCGCACCAGTCCAAATCCCTGACACACCGTCCGCGATCCCTCTTGGAATTCACCGTTCCGGTTCGCCAACGATCGAGGGAGCGGTCGAAGGAGGGAAACCGCTGCTCTTGAGTCCACTAGACATCTCGCTGACGCTTGCGCAATGCGACTCCAAATCCACCGTCGTGAGGCTCTGCGTGCTTCTAGGCGCTGGCGTGGTAAAGTCATCGTCGTCTGAGGAATCCCCTGACCCGGATGAGAGCTCTACGTCGGGGGGATTCAAGAAAGCCCGGTAAACGTAGGGGACAACGACAACCAAGTTGCAGACGATCAGGAATACGCTTAGCTAGGTAAAATTCGATCATCAATACACCGGGAGTCAAAGAACAGGTTATGATACCTGTAGGTCGGCAAAAATATCTTGGATACCCTGATCGGCAACCATTTGAGTGATCAAATGTCCCAATGAACATGCACAAAGGAACCTGCTGGCTGTGAATATGGACAAGAGCATTCTGCGCTGTCGTCGGGGAAGCTTGCATCGCCAAAGAACCTTGAACGGAAATATCACGATCATCGTATCCGCGACACAATTAGCTGGTACAAAAATATATTGGTGGCTCGAGAAGGCATCTGTTGAAATACTTACTCGCCACCTCGAAGATGATTATGGACTGTGGTACGACACAGTTCACGCGAGCGTTTCTCGGCAATCCATATGGGTTGTTCACGCACAACCACCATTGTAAAGCGAGCGTGGTCACCCAAAAAATAAAAAAGCAAGCCGCCATTGCGAGTGTAATGCGGTAATGCAGAGTCGAAGAGACAATCCTGATAATCGAGAACATGACACTCATGCGGACAGACCTGATGATGACGAGTGGGTCATCGAAATATTAGATGAAGCATTGTACCAAGTACGAATGCACATACCATACGATATTCGAGGACATGAATCCGTAGACCCTTTTAGCGATGAACATTGGCTCGTAATTATCTGTGACCGAGGAGTCAGTACCAGCGTCGCCTCAGGTTTACAGAACTGGAAAGTCTTACTAGTTCCAGTGAATATAAGCACAGCAATGATGGAAATTACCGCGCAAATTAATGTGAATGCGGCCCACATGTCCTCCCACCAAAATCTTTGTATCTTTAACCGAAAGGCCAGCCGAAAAAGTGTGAGGATTACTCCCAGACCATTGAGGATGTTGAATGAAACTGAGGTGGTGCCGTCAAGCGTTCAGAAAAGCTTACAATACGGATGAACACTCACTCAAGAGAGCTGTATTGCTGACTGACATGACTGCTATTTGGGGGTTGTTTTATTTGTGGTGCGCCCCCACACTAGTATATATCCAAGCAGGATAGGTGGTGCTGCCAGATCTGGAAAGTGCTTTAGCCGAGTATAATACATCAAACCACAGGAACGACGCGCTTAATCTCTTTTTTTTTTGCTAGTATGGCGGCTTGCGATACATAGAGTCGTCAAGCAATGTGCTGCTCGCACCAAAAGTCCGACTAGGGTCAACAGACGTCGCATGCTTGTCAGGAACCTCAAAGGGGCATGATAATTGAATTCCTCCTCCGCCAGTGATTGAAGATTGGTACCAGAGTTCGTGTAGCTGACTCCTTGAAACACAACGCCCGATTCGTAAACCCATTCAGATACAAGCCAGGGTAGTTGGGTGCTGGACACCGCGTAGCGCTAAGCGGTCGGATGGATGTTCAAATCCAGGTTGGTACGAGTCGATGCCGTCGAGTTCAAGTTCAAGTTGTCTGACAGAAAGGCCAGCGGCTTCGGGTATCGAGTCGAGGGTGACCGTAGCCTGAGAGTAACTTCCAGGAATCTAGAGAAAGCCGAGTGTTTATGTAAGCCGCATCTAATCGATCCTGCTATTGAGGAAACCTTTTTGGCAGTGACCGCGACGGCTTCCCTCGATCCACTGGCCTCGTACGCAGCCTCACGCTCCGCCTCCAGCGACCACGATGTCCTTCTTTCCAATCCACCGGCCGCAGACGTTGTCACACCACCTCAGCAACCGCAAAATGCTGCGACGGCTTCTCTCATAGTATCGCCCCGGACGTGTCGCGCCTTGCCTTTCGGCCTCACGCACAAGCAAACATGAGTCAGCGATTTATTGAGGCGGATTCTCCGCAGGAGCCTCACGAGTGCGACAGTTTAACCCGCGCGCTCAGCACTCAGCGAGCATGTTCGTTTCCTCAGTTAACGAAGTGTGACCGCTGTGTGAAAAAATGTGCCCGCTGAACATCATGATCTTCTGTGCCGTTTAGGCTAGTGTGGACGGAGTCGCTGACGGCACGCGCAAATGAATAACAAGAAGTCCAGTTGAGGAGGCAGTAGCGGGGCAGAAGACCGTGGATCCAATAAATGAAGGTTGATACACGTTCTAGGTCTGGCGCTTCGTTTGGTGCCCAAGTGAGATGCAGAAGGCGTTCATCAAAGATTTGAACCTGAGTGGCGTTGCCGAGAATGGTGACTGTGTCATCTACAGGGCCCCAAAGGCCAAGTCGGGCTGGGAGTGTATGGTTGGCAACAGTGCGGGAAACGCGGATGACAATAGGGGGGTTGTGGTGGGAAACGGCTGAGTCGGCTGACTGGGCAGAGCAGCCAGAGCGCTAGACTGGACATACAATAGTATGTATTCATGCTGGAAGTTAGGAAACAGGGAACGTTCCTTGTAGTGAGAGAGAGCGCTGATGATGTAATGACGGTCGGGATCGCCTTGATGGACAAGACGAAGCCAGTTTGCTGGTGAGTGGGGTTGGCCTGTACCACTGAGGATGGCCTGTATGATGGATGTTGGTACAGGCTTCTCAGATGGGGGAAAAGGGAACGAGGGATACAAAATGTCAATGTAGTATTCCATGTTCATGGGCTCAGACTGCGTCATAGCTGGGAATAGCGGCAACAGGGGCTGTAGCATATGAAAACTAATATTATGAAATCAGCAATGTATCAGTTTCATCAGCGTATCCATAGGTATATCTGCGTCTTAAATCATCATAATCATTGAATGCACCACATCTTTGCAGTCGCTTCAGTTCCCATCTAACCTCACTCCCATCCCTCGAGAACACAATCACCTTGCCCCCACAATCCCCAGTCGCCACAGCTTTGGACACCTGTTGCCAAGGACCCCGGCAACCTTGTCGTCCTTGCGCACCCTGCTGAGTTCAGATGCAAACAAGGACATGGGAGGGGATGTCACAAGCATGGCAAGCGTCAGGGTCGACGCCTCGAAAAAGAACTTGACCCCGATGAACGTAGTTCTGTGAGCGTGGGAAGGACTGTCCCCCAACAACGCAGTCACGTCGGTCGCAACGCCCAATCCCACATTGGGAGCAGCAGCGACCCTGCTCGATGACATGGCATTGCACCGAAGAGGTCGTCTGCAGCCAGGAGGTGTTGGCCTTGTCCACGATGGTGCTCGTAGCCAATACCCAGAGACTGGTAGACTGCCTGTGAGATGGTACACATCGGACCGGAACTTGGCCAACCTCCAGATACCGTTGACGAGCAGGGTCAGGTTAATTTTTGGCCGAGTAATCTTAAATTCTGACAGCTCTGTGGAAGGGAGCTATCGTGTGGATGCATGCAAGTTTGATCAGAGTGCTGGAGTCGGACCAAATATTTAGAATCTGAGTCGATAACGTTACGCGCATGTGCAGAACAAGATTAAACAAGTGCTGAGGGACGTCAATGATTGCCAGAAGAACGCTTCAAATGTGCGTACATTTCGGATGATTTCCAAAGTTTGTGGGTCCTAGCACAAAGCACGATTGTCTTTCCTGCAAGACAGCAACAAGTCCGCATCTTGTTGACACCAGGATAATGAAAGCATGTCATTCTCATACCCGGTGAGGATCTTCATGGATCAATGTCAGCAGGCTGCTCCGGGAGCAGTCCACTGAATGCAGACTTACTTTCTCTGGTGTATGGGCGTTGCAAAGATCCCAAACCATGACGACCGGTAACATGTCCTCGGAGACGGTGAGGAGTCAGCCTGCATGTGGAAGGGACGTGTGCCAGTGAAAATACATGGGTGGAGAAAAGAGGATCGTAACGAACGTAAACAATAGAAATAAAGATTTCTCTGGCCCGTTGCCAGCGTTGGCTCAAATGTTTTCAGGCACGCGATATCCGCAACCTCTGCCCGAACTTGACCTTTTCCCATGGTACACCCCGCCCATCATGCGCGCAAGTGGCGCTCACATCAGGCGCACGTTCTGCCGTCAGGTGTTGCAAACATTCGCACTCCACATGCAAGCCGCTCACGGTACGGCACGAGCTCTTTCCACAAGCCTTCATCGACGAGGATGGGCGTGGGGTCGACTGTGCTGTCTTCGCGGTAAAAGAGAGCAGTAGTCGCGCTGCTATATATTAGTAATACCCCGGATGTTGCAGCACATGGCTGAAGTTCAATCCGAACGTACAGATGATGTCCAGTGCACCGTTCGGACCGACCACCAGCCCGACCGGCGCATCCAATGCCCGCATGAGTGGGGCGTGCGTTGGAAGTGTGGGAGTGGAACAGGAGCCCTGTTCAAGAAGTTCTGCAAGCACGCGGTGACTGCGAGTCCACGAGGCGAGTGTTCATAGGATGCAATGGGACTTACTGGCTTGCCATCCAACCCAGTACTGAAACATCTCCTCGCCAATACCTCAACCATGTGAATTATCAGCGAATCGATACAGTAGAGGTTGATGTGACAGCGTGATAGTGTGCTCGTTGCGTAGATGTAGGGTTTCCTGATCTGAGAACACATATGAGTGTTCTCCCATGTATTCCAGAGGGCCACCCGGGTCTCACCTTGAAGTTGATGGTGTCTGCGGGCACCTTGGCTTCCTCTCACCGCTTTGTTCGAGGGGAGTGACATTGCAGTGAGGCCAAGCATGATCGTCAGCGTCGTATATGCGTCCTGGTGACGTCTGGATGGCATCAGATAATGGTTTAAGTGCGATCCGGAGTGCCTGACACACATGAACACCACTTCATCTTCAGCAAAATGCCATCTTATATTCTTGTCGAACGATAGTACACCCTTTGGGGTATGGGCTGGCAGCGCCGACGGGAATCAGGGGTAATGGCTTATAGGACGACGCGTATGAATGTTGGTTGCGCTTGCGTTGGACCTGCTCGGAGTGGGAAGTGCAATAGTCTACAGCGGGCTTGTACAATACGTCTTGCAAGCTAAGCCAGTCAGCCAAAGGGAAAGAGGGGGGCACAGCGCCAAACGGTCCAAACCCACCTCTGAGCGTGGAGACATACCAAGCATTCTTCTGCTGGTTAACGACATGATGGTGAATTTGATGTTTCGTTTGCTTGTGGTCTTTTTTTTGCTGTGCGATCTTGGCGCTGAGTCCTGTATCCTTTTTGGTTCCTCCCAAGTCATTGGTCGCGTTTGTGTTCCACATCAGGTGGATCGTGCGGGGATCACAGTGTTGCACCGGGTGACTCGAACACTGGGCACGAGAAGATGAAATACGTTCGGAAGGTGTGAAGACAGCGGTGAATGGACAGACGCGTGGGAGGGTCCAGGACCGAAAGTGGTGTTTTTCTTGACGAGGACCTTGTACAAGTCGTCAAAACACCTGAGCTCGCTGTTTGTCTCATGCGTGAGATGGTCTCCCACAGTTCTCACGCATAATGTTAGCACACTCAAGATCAGAAGATCGTATCGTTCTGATCATACTACAAAGGGCATAATATGACCCGAAATATTAACTTGAAGCGTGGATAACTCAATGATGCTCATCAGGATTGGGATCCCTTGACAAAACGCAACTTCCACACCTCCGGTGTTCGTCCATTTCCGCATGGCAATGCTTTTTTGTGGGTGCTCTCGCGGTCTAGTTTTGATGGCCATTGACTTCTGAGCCACCGTTGACTGTCTCAGGCTGTTGCTAACCAAATACCAAATAACAATTCTCGGCCCGTTGAGCAATCGCATGTAACAATGAGCAGCCAAGAGACGCCGCACCGGTATCCCTTTCGTCCGACCCAGTTAAGTACGTGAAGCCCGTATCAAGTATCTCAGCTGACTCTAACTGATTTGGCCTGGTTCGTAATGCTGGTGAGAGCGTTGTTCCAAGTATATTCGTATCTCGTATCCGCTCGTCGGGCTTGGTGCGAGGCAGTCCTTTTTGAATGGTGAACAAGTGAGCAATCAATGTCCTAGTGAGTATATGAGTGCTCTGATTTCAAACTTTCGAAGGTCTCGCGTGGTAGTAATTCTGACGTTAGTTTCCGATGCGCGTCCCTTCGTTGCACATGGTGCTTGGGCGTTCGGTACACGTTCCACCTACCAATCCAGTCCTCCGCAGCAACAGTCGTCCCGGTACCTAAACTATTATAGCAGGGTTCTCAGGTGGGGACCGTGCGTTTCTTTAAAAGATCCTTGGGGTATTTCAGGACTAACGCGGCATCGAAGAGCACATTGTTATCTATCACTGCCTCAATCACTGGTGGCAGCTGGAATGCTCTCATCGCTCAATGGAAAAGAAAGAAATACACCATGCCATTCAAGAACTGAAATGTTCCACCGAGCGCTCGGTGCCGCTGATAGTGGCGCTTCGCTATCCACCCTGGGGAGCTAACACCATAACGGGAGTTGTGTGGTGGGTTTTCCGATACGCGCACGGATCATTTCTGCTCACCTCGTCCAGCCGAAAGCAATCATCATGCTGTTCGCCATATGTTGCGTGACTTGTTGCAATTAGTCGGGATAGTCTACCTCCCGAGTCCCGGTTTGGGGCGGCAAATATTACCAGCAAAAAAAGCGCTGCAAGGCACCATGGTAGCTTCTTTGTTATTTCAACGATACACTAAGACTATATATCCCTAAGCTTCTGGCCCCGATTGCCGGTGCAGGATGCCCGGAACGATCGGATACACTGTCTGTGCAATCCTTGTCTGATTGACAGATCAGGACACACGATACCTTACTTGGACGCTGTTTTTCTGGCGATGATCAGGTGCTTCAGGAGAACGTCTGCCCCGAGGGGACAACCGGTTCAGACGATAACCGGAATGTAGAACTCAACGAAACATATAAATAAGCTCAGCCATCTGGGCCAGAACGACCAGAGACAGCATTGGATTTCATCCTGAAGTGTCATGACTGTGCAACACCCACCCCTTGATCTATCCAACATTGGATACCACCTTTATACCATCTTTCTTTTCACCAAGAATGACATCCTCACCGCCATTATTCCAGTTGTAAGTATGGTACTGTCGTCTCTGTGTCGCGGCTCACTTCAGAACTACTAGGCATTATTTTCTATCGCCTCAGCACCGCTGTACAGCCCCGTGTATATATTGCCTACTATACTTTGGATTTGGCTCCATATCATGCAGTTCAACCTTGCAAACCAGGTCAAGGCGCCAGAGGAAGACAAAGTGAACAAGCCATCGCGGCCGCTTCCGGCAGGGAGAATTACCGTACGCAATGCGATGATTCTCCGGTGGCTCATGGCCCCGTTATGCCTGGCATACTCCTCGCTATATAGCATCCAATTAGTGTTTACCAGCCTCGAGATGTAGTTGTTTACATATTGGTACAACGAACTTGATGGCGACAAGAACTGGCTGTCGAAAAACGCCATTCTTGCCATTATGTACGGTTGTGCCGAACTTGGGGGCACTCTCATCGCAAGTACGTCCACTATTTTTTATTATCTCTGCCCAATCCGACATCCAGCTTACGATCCCCTTCTCACTCTCCGCGTGGAAAAAAAGGCTACGATCCCACCAGGGTCAGTGAGACTGCAACACTCGCGGTCCAACTCACTATAGCCGTCTTCACCTCCACCGTGTACTGTCAAGACTTTAAAGACGTCGAAGGCGACCGTATCACAGGCCGCTGTACAGTCCCGATCATGTTCCCAATCGCCTCCCGCCTCGTCGTCGGCTTGGGTCTCCCCATATGGTCTTACCTCCTCTGCTGCTTCTGGGACGTCGATCGGTTCTCTACGCTCACGTTCATGATGTATGGGTGTTTCGTCGGGGGACGGTTCTTGTGCTTGCGCACGCGCGACGCGGACAAACGGTCGTGCAAGTTTTACAGTGTAAGTCCTCGATCGATGAACTGTGATGGCCGTCTTGTCGGATATAGATATATTGACTGTCTCCTACAGGTGTGGTTCTCGCTCCATCACTTGTTGCCCGGATACTGGAACTACTTCCATGACTTCAACGAGGTTCAAGGGGGGGAGTTTCTCCAACAAACCTGGAACCTGTTTTCAGGTACACCACTTTTGAAGGCATTCTAAAAGAGGATAATAATAATTGTCGACTCCGTGCACCAACCCGATGTCACGGATATTCTAATTTAAATAATACAGCATATTTCGTTTATATTTCGTTTGGTCTGTACACTCTTTTTGTATCATATTATGGGCCCCTCTCGAGAGCGATGAATAAAATATCTCCCGGCATAGGCTATCATATGGAATTGAAGGAACAGCGTATCGACCGTTACCCTTATCGCACCGGAGTCAATACCCACTTCGTCAAGCCATCCTGTGTCTCAGCACTGGCAGGCTTCTTTCAGGATCTTGCACATGTGACCTAGGAATCGCCTCCGCTTATTCAAAACCCCGGATTCCAGTTTTTCTAGACCTGGGCGTTTGGTACACCTTCCACTGGCAGTGACCAAGCTGGTCTGAGT
>JBBPNN010000987.1:0-13266 GCA_038090935.1 Hortiboletus campestris | reverse complement strand
GTGACAAGGTCAAGTGGTACAGGACAGCGAATCACGACGATTATCCTGGTAACGCGAGAGGTTACCTATCCGAAACTGCATAACCTTCAATCTAATCATATCCAATTCTTGATGAGATGGGAGTAGATTATATAGAGCGAGTGGGTCACCACTATAGTACCTCGATGTTGCTCCGCCGTACACCGTAGCCATCCCCACCTGCCACAACCAGCTAGTGCTTCACCTGCCCCTCTCCGCCGCCAGCAGCGGTTTTGTTGGACTCTCCATCTTCTGGCTTCTTGGCGGCCAGATTGTCAAGGAGGCCGAGCAACGACCCGGGCATCTCCTTGGCCATCGCTTGCCTCTCATCCTCCAACGCCTTGTCGAACTCGGCTTTGTGACTGGTAATGTAGGCCTGTTCTTCCTTGTATTGACGTTGTGCTTCGGCGCGCTTTTGTTCAAGGTATGTTGGAGGGATGGGCGAGTGGGACTGCAGCAATTTGGAGGAATCAATACATGGGCATCAACGCGGGAGTCGAGACACCTACCTCGGTACTCACGCCAAACAATGAACTCATGGTGAATCCCCCAGAGGAAAGACCCTTGGATTTGCCTTTCCACTCAGCGATATGACGTTCACGCGCCTCTGCTTCCTTCTTGCCATACTCGATGGGAATGTCCTTGCCGTGGTAGGCTTGGAGGATCGGGCGGACATCCGGGGGTTTGTAAATACCAATCGCTGAGGTGGGCATGAGAATGGCACGCGGCGCGGGGGAAAAGAGGAGCATACATTCGAGGAAAGGAATCATAGCTACGAGTCCCTTGTCACCAGGAGTACCGGCCCATCCAGGAAGCACGATCGAGTTCTCGGGGTGCGTCAAAGTATGCTCTTCGTGAGTATCGAGCAGAATGACTTTCGAAAGGTCGCGGTTGAGGTAAGAAAGATCCTTGTGTGAACAACACAAAGGTCAGACCTGAGTAGGGTACAACGCGAGCCAACTCACTTTGACGATCTTGCCATCCGAGGAGCGCGTTGCCTCACGGAAAAGCTTGTAGGTGATGAAAAAATTGTAAGGATCCAGTTTCTCGATTATAGGGAGGGCAGTCTAGACAAGCCACACAGTTAGCCGTGGCCCGAAAGTGGTGGAGCAAATGAACACACATAGCTATGTTGCGTAGTGAATATAACGATTTCATAAAACTGGGATAGATATGCAAGAAAATAATCAACCCCTGGACGTTTGGCTGTCCGCCAACCCTTTTGTCGCTATAAAAGAAGATATGTCATCAATCAAGAAGTTACGGCTTGGGAACTTACATCCCAAGTGGAGGTTACTAGTAAATCATCCATCGATACCAAAAGGGTGTAGGGCTTTTGGTGGGGACTTGGAAGGGGTGGCGGGAGCAGCTCTGTCCATGCTGGCTTATTGAAGTACTGTAAATAAACGTGAATACAAAGACCGCACAAAATATCATGCAGGGTGGCGTACGTCGAACACGTCTGTGAATCGTGTCTTAGTCCGCGCCCACCGACCTGAAGGTGCATCTTCGACCTTCTGTCAAACCCGGCCAAGAAGACATTAGAATCATATCAGGGAGAGAACCGATCAAAACCATACCATTTTCTTGTTGGCAAGTTCATCCGTCTCCCAATCTCGCCCGAGATAAAGAACTTGCGCACCAAGGGCAACGGCCAAAATACCAAGCGAAACTCTTGCCAAATATCGTTTGCGTCTCTCTATGGAAGAAAGAGAGTCCTTGGAAGACTTTGCGCCTGTGCGCTCCGTCCTTTCCGCATGTTCAGCAGGGTTGAAGTCGAGACTGGGAAGAGAGGAAGCCGTTGCTGACGCTGCTGGCGGAGGCGGTGGCTGCTCGGGCAATGTTCCCTTGGGTGGCCCTTGGGATGCAACATGGCGCACTGACTGCAGTGCGAACGCGCGTGTTCGAACAGGTCCCCGCAAGATGGAAAACATTTCAAACGGGTAGAGAGTCTGAGATGGGGGTTTCAACAAATGTAAACACTTCTGGTAGTCTTGCGACTCCGGCCACTGGCAAGCGCCTTTTACATAAAACCGGTGATGCAAGGCTGGTGTCTTACAGTTCTGCCCGCGATAACCTGCTCTCAAGAATAACCTTTTTCGTTCACCTTGCATAGAGAATGACCGGAGTGGTCGTGCTACGCGGTATTCCGTGCCACACTACCAGACGACGAACGCATTGTCGGCGCTGCTAGTGACGTCGTTTATTCCCCACATCGACTATTCGTCGTTGACTCTTGTTTGGCCCGACGGGACGAGTGGTTTAGACTGACATTCGAATCGTAGGTCATTCCGATCGTTCAGCGGGGGTCGAGAAACGTGGGGCAGTGGGATAAAAAAAAGAAGGGGCGCAGGTCATTCCAGGCAATTTGAAGTCGCTAACGGAAACGACTGTCCCGTGCCACCCCGCTGCTTGTGGACGCTCATCGAGGGACTCGGCAGGGTTCATTTATCTGATTCACCCGGGCTGCCGCAGGAGCAAATGAGGGAGACGTCTGGCGTTAGTCGACAAGCTGCCGCATAGAGCGTGAGCAAAGGTCTTTCCGGACTCGGTGTAGTTCCCATCCCCATCGAGCGGTTCTTGCAGATGCTCATCGCGAATGTGCAGTCGTCGAGGAGTCCCGTGCGCAAAGGGTTCATGTCGCATATCCCATGGTGGGTCTCCTATTGCATGTGATGACAAGGCCCGGTCCTTCGACTTGCCTTGCCCATTGCCTAGAATCACTCTTCCGAGGTATCGCATCTCATTTGTTCGCGAATGGATGTTAGAACTCACCTTTGCTAGTTCGGGTTAGTCGTGTAGAGTGACACCCAGGCGACAACACCCTGATTTTTTCGCAACAAGCACTAGACCGACTCGGTCGCGAAATTATGGGTACCTTTGAAATCTAGTTCTTGGGTCTCCAGGAATCCAACGCTCGAGCGCTCTCATTGTCCGCCGCACGAATAGTGACAACAGATATTTTCATTTTGTCTCTTTTGGCGCTATTCATGACTGCCTTACGATTTCGTTGATAACTGTGTGATGGTGCTTATAAATCGCAACAGCAGGATCAAAAAGCGAGCGAATACATGCGCTCAAGAGGAGATGAGGCTTTGTGAGTGTATAGTCAACGAGTGTCAAAAGCTCCTTTTCTTGTTCTTTCTAACGGTCGTGCTAAAAGAGACTGGCTTCCGCTCGTCTCCCAGGGTTCCATTGACCGCCGGATCAACGTTCCTCATTTCCTTGACTCGTTCCGTGACTAGTGTTTACTTGACCGACCACCGCTCACCTGGCCATGTCCGCGTGTCTTTTCTCTCCTACGTCGTATTTTGCATTTTGCATCCTTTCTCATTCATGCCAACCAGGTCAATTCGTCTTTATATGTTGACGACGTCTCAGGACATCCGGCAGATCGTCGAATGTGTCGTTTCCATCTGGTCTTTCCAATCTCACAGGCACGAAACAGGTTCGATCTATGCGGCCAAAACCCATGTTGGTCGTGTTGTGGTTGCTGTCGTTGTAGATCAAACCTGAGTGGCTTGGTTGCTATCAACTTCCCAAAAGGAGAGAGTGCCTACTAAGGAGGGAATTGGAACCACACTGGACCCGCATAATCTCACCGGATTCACCAAAGTACGTTGAATTAGGCTTGGGCTATGGTATGCTTTGTTAAGTGCTAGACATTCGTTTGTCAAGTTGCGTCGTCAGCTGAACCGATTTAGCTGCACAACGTCACCGACGTACCTAGGAAAAGTTTGACAGGATCTGGCAGATTGGCCGGAAATATCATCCTGTATGGCGATCAAATCATGAAACACACCATGGCTGGGTCCGAAATCGCGGGTTGGGGTTGCGTTGATGAGTGGCTTTCGCATTATTCCAGTATGGGGCGTATACCGAAGTAAGGAATTCGTCAGGTTCAGTATCGCATCGTGCGGTTACGTCTGTCGTACTCGCCAGAAGCGCGGAGGATACCGAAAAGGTGGTGCTGATGCGGCTCTAATGCACAGGCAAGGTGTCGGTTGAAAGTCTTCTTTGACTTCGAATCCTACAATGATATTTTAGAAGCCGAAGGAAAGAAACAATTCCCACGGGCCATGCGGTCAATTGGGGGAGGCGCTCCTGCACGTTCGCCGTTCAATCGGCGCGATGTCTGATCATGGATGATGAACAGTGGGGGAAACTAGATGTAAGATCCTAGGAACTGGTCACCGTCTGGATAAACAAACTCGAGGCCGTACTCTTGCAACGGGGTATTATCAATGTATTTGCCTCCACAGTCGACCAGAGGACAAAACCTGTTGCCCCGAGTTGTGGAGAGTAATGATACAGACGCATGTCTGATGGGCGGATTCTCGGGCGCTGTGGAGCCTCATCGCTTTTTTTAATTTAGCGTGGAAAAGCTTGACGGCGGCACGCAGGTAGTTCGAGCCTCAAGCCCTCCAGTACTCAAGCTCAACCTTCAAGAATGAGCGCATCAGGGCATGGACTCCCTCCACTGTGGGCAATCGACTTGTGGCTGAGTAACATGACCCCACCACGGCTTACTGCACTCCCGCCGAATAATCCTTCGGCTCCCTCTCCTCCTAGTGCGTTCGGCCAGGGTGTGCCAACAAAGAACGATGTCCCCCAGAGCAATTTGAGCTCTATCGAAAATGGTACCTCCTCGTCTCCACCCTTCCCCGTCCCATTCTTATCCTTCATCCCTGGTCGTTTTGTCACTTTCGGTTCTATAGACGATCCTCCTCCCTTGTCCTCCCCCCCCACAAAACTCGCACTTGGCAAAGCAAACATTGCTAAACCATTTCAGGGTTATTCCGTGGACCGTTCCCAGCCAGATGTGGACGGAACCAGATCTCTTCCCTTGTCCTCGTCAACGACTTCCGCCCACACAAAACCCGCAGTTGGAAAAGCAAATATTGCCAAGTCTTTCACCCTGCCCTCCAAACAAGGTGTGGACCAATTTGCGCCATTTGTACCTGGGATGCGACCACAGCAGGTAATTGACGTAAGTATGCCCTTCGCGCGTGTTCCCGCACTTGTACTCACAGCTCCTCTCTATTTTAGGCGAGTCAAAATTTGCCCCATGTACGTCATTCTCAATATAACACGCATGCCCCTCTCATTCCCAAGTTTAGCTCCTTCTCGACCCCCTCCCTGGCGCCGAACATGTATGGGCCTTTGACTCAGATTGAGTTTGTTCGCTCACACCCCCTCAACAGTTAGCTGGCCCAGCTCGTCCCATTTCACCCTCAGCGCTACCTCATTCGTACTCCACCTCCCTGCCGGCACTGGAACTACAGTATGATATGTCCATCCTTAAGTATGTCACTTCGCTACACTGTAGTGCGACCATCTGATATCCTTATTTGGTTCAAATCAACCTTTGTTAGTGCAAATTTCCCCCCTCCGCCAGATCTCACACCCTATATCTTCAGAGCCAATGATCATTATGTCGCCGGAGGAAGTTTTGGTGATGTATATAGTGGTTGGTACCATGACGGTTCGCCGAAGGAGGTTCGAGTAGGTATATGACTCAGGCTTCCTGCTATTTACCTCTCCTCCAGATTGCAGTAAAGGCATTCCGATTCGCGTTTGCAGTAGATGGAGATGTGAGCGATAGATCCGCCAAGGTAGCTCATCCCATCCACCGCTGATATATGCGATCTAAACTGCGTCGTAGATGCTCCGTCGAGAGCTCGGAATCTGGAGGAGATTCGATCACATCAATGTCGTTCCGTTCCTGGGCATTGCATATGGATTTGGAATGCATGGCGCAATGTCGTTGGTGTCGTTATGGATGCCCAACGAATCCCTCCACCGTTTCTTAGCAAAGCATGACCATACTCTGCATTTAGGACACCGACTCCGGTTTGTGCGTCTGCTGTTGTGTTAAACATGAACGTAGAATGCTCCTGCCACCTCCCCCCTTCGCCCCGGGCTACAGATTGTATAATACATCAGCCTTTTCATCAGCCCCCCACCGAGAGTTACACCGAGTTTCCCACAATACTGGGAATGATCTTAGAACCGTATTCCGAACACCCTCAGGCTGGCTACAGGTATGCGGGCAGCGTGGATGCGTAGCATCCTCGAGGAGCAACGGCATGTAGGATACACTGGATGAGACGAGGAATGACAATCCCGAGAGTCACAAGGAACCCACCTTTGACCGACTCGACGTGCGTTGGATGGTGATACTTCTACTTTGCGTTGCCATCTATTGCAGTTTGATGTACTGTATTAGTAGCTCCGTTGACATGATTCTAGTAATTCCGATCGGTCGCCCTGAACTTTGGCAGTGGTGCAGCAACTGCACCGCGATGAGAAAAGGTGTATGCTGCAGTGGGTATACATATTACGGTCCACGCTTCGCCCGGGATGGCGTGAAGATCAGCAGCGGTCACAGGATGGGAACATCACTGCTCCTAGACAAATTCCTCCCAACGCGTTGATGCAGCTAAAATAGTTTGAGTCTGATAATCACCCGGCAGTCACGAAATCGATTCAGGAGAAAGAGAACGACAACGACGCGGCATACGTTTACCCTGGTTGTGATTCCCAGGTGTGAGCGGTTTGCGGATCGGGTGTGGAACAATGACAAGGACGTACACATATCGGTGTCGAAGGAGATAATGTGTAAATCCATTTGCAATCCATCGGGCCGCTTGACGGTGCGTGCAGCATAATATTCGTGCGTGCATATTCGGCATATTCGACAGAGGTTTCCGGAAGCTAATTTTCGTAATACACATGGTCCTCATCAGCGACGATCAGAAAAGGCAGATACACCGTCCACAAGCCAGTTGGACTGGTTTCCGAGAATGAAACCACCCATAGCATACACGCTCATCTGGCAATGCATCTACGAAATCAAATTGTTGGGTCGGAAAGTGAACAACGAGGGATTCCAACCACGTACGTGTCTTGGTTGCCGAGCGTGGCATACACAATGGTTGGCAAGGCCAAAAAATCGCTTCGGTAGATTGTACATTGTGACCTAGGATTTATGAACATTAGGTCAATATTCGACGTCTGCTTTGTAATTCCATGATCAGAATTAGACACGCGAATGAATGACGACGCACTTACCTCCAGTATTGGTTATCGGGATCGTGCGACGTCATATCTCTTATAAGTAACGAAAAGTTGTCCAGGTTACTTCGGGGATGGCTTGCATGGCCGCAAGCATAAGTCATCGACCTTTATTGTGCATCAAGAGCACACAGAACAGAACAATGAAGATGGAACGTACCAATAGTAAGCCCCGCAGTGTGATGCAGGAAGAAGGATCTGGTCGGGAGACGCGGTGTTGAATGCATTCTCCCCACACACACGTACTGATTACAATTGACCCCGTATAACCAAAAGATACGATTTCGTCGGTACTAGCGTAAGCAGCGAGAAAGTATGCATGGATATCGGACACATGGAATTTTTTCAAGCGCTCCTTACTTGGTTGTTTTGGCGGAAGTGGCGGGTTAGGTTTGGGGTTCGCAAACCACCACGTCACGTTGAGCGGTACCATTGGTTGCGTAGGGCACGGGTTCAACTGTGCTGCGCATAGCAGCCGCATTCGGGTACCAGGAAAAATTATGAGTGATCGATCAAGGGAACATCGCACTAGAGACCAACCTGTCCATCGTATCCACCCATGTCACCAAGGGCGACGAGCTGCGAAAAGACGGAACCGAGAGCGGGTCGGCTGTATTCGTCATAACGCGTCATCGAGTAGTTGAAGTACTCGCAGACCACCTCAGCCAGGAGTGGACCTTGCTTTAGACCGCCAGGATGAGCCTATTTTAGAAATAGATAGTGACGCTTGACATTGTGTATCGCCATAGAGCGCTGGGTCGGTGGCAATAGATTGAATCTGTGAAAGTGCCTGTCGGCGGAGCCGCGAAGGTTCCTGTGGCAATGGCAGTGGATGACTATGGGCGGTATCTTTCTACCAAATAGATCAGTCAACCTCGTGGATATGAGACCAAAATGGCAATGTCACCAGCGTGCCTTGGGAAAGTTGGCAGGATATGTCAAATTGGCCGGAAAGGTCGTGCCCTGTGGCGATCAGATCTGATAAAATGATCAGGGCGATAGCTTCCATCATGAAACATACCGTGACTGGACCCGAAATCACGGGCCGGGGCTGGGCTGATGTGGCGGTCTGATTGTTCCAGTATGAGGCGTATAGGGAATTCGCCAGGGGCAGTATAGGCGGAGTGTATCGCATCATTGGCGGCCACGACTGTTGTACACGCCAACACCAGAGGCGCAGTGTGAGCAACCAAATTGTAAATCCCGGACAGCCTTTGATCATCCGTCGAGATAAACAGACACCTCTCTTCAGGTATTGAGCCGTATTCTTGAAATTGGGTACTTACCTCCGTTTACCAGGACAGATGATGTTATTTGGAGGTGTAGCGGGCAGTTTTAGACACGTGTATGAGTCGTGTGCTGCTCCAGTGGCGTTGGGCAGTGTTCCCAGCACATGTGAACTCGCTTGTTATCTTCATGTCGACTCGAACTTATTTTATATAATCGATCAAGTGCGAGAAGGTTTCGTTAGGGACGGAGTGCCGTCTGCCGTCGTCTGTATAGCACGCCCTAAGGCTCCAAGGAAACAATAGATTCGATGTCTCGAAGAAGGTGCGAGAAATGAGTGTTGCGTAACCGTATTGGTAAGACGAGCTTCATCCGAGCAACTAGTATGCCAGATCAAGGAGTCAAAGGGGAGTCGCTAACCTATGCGATCAAACGGGGGCTGCCATGAGGAGCCTATCCTGGACTTGTCTCCCGGAATTCAGTCACCGATGAAACATAATTGATGAGAGAGAATGAAACTGATTCCCAATTCCTACTTGAAGTTTCACGATGAGTCGGAGAAGTTCAAGATTTTTGCTGGCCCCTTGAAACGGTTCGGCCGGACATCCCCGCATTGTCTTGCTGGCAATCGACCCTTGCATTCGTCCCTTTAGTACTGTTGGCATATGCTTCCCATCGGTTAGCTTTCGCGCCACCTACTGGAGATCGGTGACAGGCTTGCATGCGATGGCCACGCGAGGCGGTGAGAGACAGCCATCTACGTGATCACCCGCTGTGCAGAGAAATGCACTCTGAATGATAACGCTTGATGGACATGTGAGATATGGTGTATGCACAGCGGGAAATATATTGCCCAACCATGATCCACGCTCTGTGCAGTCTTGTTGGTGTACTATAGGTTCCGGCGGACGGCGACCTACTTGTCGTGGCAGTTTTTCGAATGCACTGATCTACGAGGCATGTTTGTAACGTTACCGCTTGACGACTGTCCCACAGGCAATCTGAAGCTGTGACTGGATCAAGGGTTGTTCCTGCGCGAGTTGCAGGTGATTGTGTCAATAGGCCGCTTCTACGCCGCTTGAGTTTGGAAAAAGTTGAATCCGAGGAGAACGTTGAACCGACTGATTAATGCCGCGTTGAGTTGAGCCATTGGACAATGAGTTGGTGTGCGCCCTGATTTGAATAAGCCGCGTATGCATGGCAAGGTTGCTCTCCATGCCAGAGGTACGCGATGAACATGCGTGATGAAGAAAGACCTGATACGTATCCGTACAAGAACCTGATTGGCTTCACGTCAGTACGAATGTCATCTCGGACTTGGAAATTTTCGCTCGCTTGTATCAGCTCCACCATTTCGTACGCGTCAAACCATCCGTCCCGACCGCGGCAGCCCCATTTTTCACGTATAAAAGCCCGCGGGTTTTGACCCGGTTCCCCAGCGTCGTTTCTCTTCCCCCTCCATCCGTCGACGGGAAATCATCTTCGTCTTTAAAGAGTGTCCCTCCCTCTTTGCATGTACTCAAACCAGCTTGGTAGCACCCACAATCCCCACCGAGGCAGCAAACACACTTGTGCAAGTGTTCTCGTTGCCCATTGAGATCGCTCGTCTGCTCTAGTCCACCATGCCCCCTCAGTCCTTCGTGTCCTCTTCGGGGTACAACACCCCCGACTCTGAGCTTGAATCCATTGTCCCAATTCATCCGACCGCTGTTCGTCGCCCAGAGTACATCAAAGTCAACTCAGAGAATACTACCTACACCGACGAGCACATCACTGCCAGGTACTTCTATCGTGGTGCTGACGTGGTTATTTCGGACGGTCAGTTCAATGTTACACCTACCGTGAAGCCATTCGAGTTCCAGACCACCCGCAAGGTCGGGAAGACTGGGTATGTGCATATCTTTTCTGGTAGTTGGCATTCACTTATGAGCCATCGCAGACTCATGATGATCGGGATTGGCGGTAACAACGGGACTACGCTTTGCGCTACTATCGTTGCGAACAAGCACCAGATCTCGTGGCACACCAAGAATGGTATTCAGCAACCCAATTACATCGGTTCCGTCCTTCGTGCTTCCACCGTCCGCATTGGCTCTGAGCCGAAGGCCGCCAAGGAAATTCACGTTCCCATCTGCGACGTGCTCCCGATGGTTCACCCTAACGACCTTGTCCTTGGGGGGTGGGACATCTCGAGCATGCCTATGGACAAGGCTATGGAACGTGCTCGCGTACTCGACTATGATCTCCAGCGCCAAGTGAAGCCACACATGGCTCTTCTTGGCTCTCCTCTTCCCTCAATCTACTACTCCGACTTCATCGCTGCAAATCAGGAGGCCCGTGCCGATAACGTCGTTCCTGGCGCTGATAAACAGGCTCATCTCGAGCACATCCGAGCCGACATCCGTCGTTTTAAAGCTGAGAATCAGCTTGACCGTGTCATTGTGTTCTGGACTGCCAACACCGAGCGTTACAGTGACGTAATCCCTGGGGTGAACGACACGGCTGACAGCCTTCTTGCTTCTATCCGCTCCTCGCACTCCGAGGTTTCTCCCTCGACCCTGTTCGCCGTCGCTGCCATCCTCGAGGGTGAGCCCTTCGTGAACGGTGCACCCCAGAACACGTTCGTACCCGGTGTCATCGAGCTCGCCGAACGCGAGAAGTCTTTCATTGGTGGCGACGACCTCAAGTCTGGGCAGACGAAGCTCAAGTCGGTTCTCGCTGAGTTCCTTGTGAACGCGGGTATCAAGCCATTGTCCATCGCATCTTACAATCATCTTGGTAACAACGATGGCCACAACTTGAGTGCAGAGCGTCAGTTCAAGAGTAAAGAGATTAGCAAGAGTAGCGTCGTTGACGACATGGTTGACGCGAACCGCTTGCTCTATAAGCCCCCCATCCCTGGTGCCAAGGGCAAAGCGGCCAAAGGCGAACACCCTGATCATATCGTTGTGATCAAGTACGTCCCTGCGGTCGGGGACTCCAAAAGGGCTATCGATGAGTACTACTCCGAGATTTTCTGTGGTGGCAAGCAGACCATCAACATCTTCAACGAGTGCGAAGTACGTATGACCCAGTACGCCTCGTCTTCACTTTCTCATGTGTTTCGATATTTAGGACTCTCTGTTGGCAACGCCGCTCATCTTGGACCTGACGATCCTCGCGGAGCTGCTTACCCGTGTCAAGTACCGTGACGTTTCCACCAGTCGGGTTGACTTTACACCGCTTTACCCGGTGCTGTCGCTCTTATCTTACATGTGCAAGGCACCGTTGGTTAAACCTGGCACGGACGTCGTCAACAGTCTCGGTAGGCAGCGCAACGCGCTTGATGCGTTCCTCAAGGCCTGCATTGGGCTGGAAGGCAACAGTGACCTCTTGCTCGAAACGCGTATCTGGTAGAGGGTGACATGACACCGCTTTCACGACGCTCATCAATTCCATATCAATCTCTTGTTTCTGATTTCTGACGTACGTGGTATAGCGAGGGTTTTCAACAACCGTGCGCTACTTATATCTCCATCATGTGGAACATTTGTCGTACATTCAACTGTTGGCTGGTGTTGCTTTCGGACTTTTTTCTCCCTTCAATTCTTCCTGCGGGCACTTACCAAGGTGTTCATTTCATCGTGGATGGATATCTCATACCTGTTTATTATATCTCCGAACGTTGTAGATCGTTTAGAAATGAACGATGTTTTGGTTGTTAAGTGTGTCGAGCGCATCGAGGGTTCACTCATAACAGGCACAGCACATTGGTTCGGACATTGGTTTGAGAGCTTTAGGGATAGGTATTTTTGTTGGCACTGGTAGTCGTGGCATTTGCCAACTTTGACATCCGTCTCACCGTTATCTAGGCACCATTTCATCATGATATTGGCCATTTCAAAGATGACAGACCTAGTACAACCGCGACTGTTGAACCACCAGGCATTATAGTTGCCAAACCCAACACCGTTGAGCAGTTCACTGCTTGCCGGGTCTTCCTGTCGTGTTCTGGCGAGACGTTTGCGTAAGCGTTGATAGACTCCGAGTATTTATATTTGTTTATACTGACCCACAACTCACTGGTTGGCTCAGGCTCCTAACTGGACTACCATTCAGTTAACTCGACGACTTTGCCCTAGTTGTGTCGAGAGAACGATCTCTCTAAAGGTCTGTCAGTACAGCGGCTGCCGTCTGTTCCCACCTTCCAAATCGAAATTAACGAAACGCGGACTCTCAACTGACAAGCGGCGGACAGCAGCAGTAGGGGTGGCTAGTGGCCGCTGGCGGCACTCGACGCTCAAAGGGCCGACGCTGATGGTCGAGGAGAGCCTTCGTGACAGTCCATGCGCCGGCCTGGGTCTGCCGATAATACATTCGGTGACGTCTATGGGGTAATTCAGACTTTTGTATTGAGCACGAGAACGCCGAGTCAAGTTAAAGTACACCCCAGATCCGAGTCGCTCCGCCATTCATCATCTTCGTAGCTCTCCAAACTCCGCGGACGACGGGGAGACTCGGATTTGCGGTATGAATGTTCCGGACTCGGATCTCGTATTGAATGCAAAGCTTTACCCGACAGGGGGCACCGAATGTATTGTTGGAGTCAAGAGGGGCTATTTCGACAATGCATAAAACCTGCCTCCTCTCCACCTCGGATTTTTCCCTCCCATCCCTCAGCTTCTTTCAGCCAGACGTGCACCTCCGCAGACTGCCCATCATGACACTCTTCAAATCACCATTCTCCCATCTCTCGCGCAAGTCGACGCCAATCGTCGCGACCAACATGTCTCTTGATTCCTGGTGCCAGAAGTCGTACACCCAGTCGACTCGATTCGTTCAAAAAGTCGAGATGTGCACTGCGCTTTGTGCGGGCAAAGATGCCTGGGGTACACCAGTTGGGAAAGACCATCATCACACGCTCTTACGAGTGTTTTTGGCACCCAACGCATCGATCTCGGTCCC
>JBBPNN010000986.1:0-13269 GCA_038090935.1 Hortiboletus campestris | reverse complement strand
AGAGAAGATAAAAGCAAGACAAACAACCACCAACAAATTACCTATGTCAGCGAGCATTGTTTCCTGGAATGGTAATTGTGGCACGTAGGACAAATACGATGCTGGGGAACAAAAGCTGACATAATTCATTGGTCGTTGTTTGCCTTACTATTTCAGTGGAACAAAAGCTGACCCAATTCATTGGTTTTTATTTGTCCTCCGCTAATCCCCCCCACAGTTACCATTCCAGGAAACAATTTGCCCTAATAGGTGATCCATTTGTGGTTGGTTGTCTCACCTCTGACCTTCTCCCTTTACCACACTGCTTCCAGACCAAGTCCAGACTGCCCACACCCACACCCTCACCTGCGCCCTCATTCGCGCCCTCATCCACGCCTGCGCTCTCACCCGCGCCCTCACCCGCGCACTTGCAAGCCTGCCCGGTCCCCTCTGCCCTGGTCCCCCTCCCCCTGAGTTGGCTTTGTGCTGCTCAATCCTTTATCTCTGCAGTCAGACTTTGTGTTGCACAGAGAACGCCTCTGGACTTTGTGTCCACAGAGTTGCCCCGTTGCCACCTTGCGTCGAGCATCAGTGGGGTTGAAGCCTCCCTGAAGTGTCTTCCTCTCCCTCCCCTTTTTCTCTTGTGTTCCCTCTGTGCACCTCCAAGGGACCTCTCCATCACATCTCCCCTGTGGCATCCACCTCTTGCCCCCACCCGATTCCGACATATACAAGCACATTCATTATGGCCACAGCTGTGTCCAGATATGTATGCCCCTCAAACTCGTGCTGACAATGGTGAGTGTTGTTGTGCTGTCGTTGTGGTACTAAGCTCACTTGGCACCCCAAGCCACCTTCAACAGCCTCAACGCCAAATCCATCGCTTGCAACACTGACAGAATGATGGTTTACACATTGCCGAACATGCCCTTCGTTTTCGAGCCTCACAATGGGAATGAGGAATTCCGTGCTCGAGTGGATGGGTGCTTTGGACTTGTCAACTGTTTCCAGTGGCCTCAACTCTATTGCAAGCAATACGAATACACTGTCTGCATACGCCGAAGTAACCGCCACCCTTCCCCCAATCCTCTCTCCTGGGCATGGTATCACCCTTCCCTTGAAGATTTTGAGCCCCTCCCTCATGCTGCATTCCTTGTTGGCAAGCCCTTAATCCTCAGCCTTGGGCAGATCATCATACTGAGCATCTCAGTTTCATGCAGGTGCTCTTCCCTGGTAGCTCAGGTCTGGTGCTGTGGTCAGAGCCTTTACCGTCCCGCTCTGGCAATCTCGGGTTGACTGACACATTTGCTGACAATGAATGAGTCCTTCACAGTTTTTGTCTCCTGCTCTCCACTTGGCCGAATGCCCATCCTTTGCTTTTGTACCTCCCGTGTTTCGATGGACGTTCCAAGCAAATGCAGGCATATGAGATAATATCTCAGGCTTGTGAATTCTAGTACAGACATTTTTTGATCATTTTGGACATCCCCCTCTCCTCCCTCATCAATTTCCCTTGGAGTATCATGAATAGTGTTATGTATATGATTTCCCACCATGTCTCCCATCCACCCCCCTTCCAAATATATAATCTGTTTGCCTATAGGAATTGAATAATGTGTTTTTCATTTGTATGAAACATCCCGGGACTGTCCTTCAACGACATCATGGATTACTGCCATTGACTTTATGTTATCCCAAGGCCTGTCTAACTCTTCAGCCACAGATCTGCCTCTTCACGTCACGGCATCTTGGGTATGTCAATCGTCTTCATATCACTCTAATGCCTCAGCTTGTAGTGCGAAACCTCGACTGCAGCAACCCCGACATTCACTGCATACATCATACACCCACTACTTCAAGCGTTCTCAGCTCTTACACTTAGAGTGCAGTCGATGCTCGCTGCATTTCATTCCATGTGGGCTCATCATGTTCTTTGACGTCAACAGGTTTGGGCTCCGACTGTATAGCCCTCAGAAACGCCTCACTGCTCTCACATTCAAACCCTCGCCTTCCCAATCCCCCACTTGCTGCTTCCTGCTGATGGCTTCTGTCTTCAAGTGTCACCCGGATTGTCCTCACTCATTCACATCTCAAAGGGGTTTGACGCAGCATCGATCTGCATGCCACATCTACGGTCCAGCGCAAGCTGGGCAAATTGCACAAGCGAATGCAACCTTTCTCTTGACCGAGGAGCCTCCAAACAAGCAGGACAGACTGGATGCCAATGAGCTACAGGTGCGTGTGGTCAATTCATCATGGGCTTACCACTCACTAACTTGAATTCCAGGGCGTTGAACAACAGAATCCTTTGGAGGGCTCCTGTACCAGCACTTCAGCTTCAGTGAGTCCATGCCCTTTGCTGAGTTATCAGATTGCCCAGTCCATTTCTTCCAGGGTCCTTCAAGTCAATCTCTGTGCAATATCCAAGAGGCATGGACTTCTTTGCAGCCCATTCCCGATCCCCTCACTACAACATCTATGCAACCCACCTCCGGCACCCCTGTCATTGCAAGCCCTGAGCAGCCCCTTTCTGCACGTAATCGACGACTGCCTGCCAGGTTTCGAGACCTGTTGCCTGAGCCTCCGTTGCCTGCGGTTGACCCACAGCCTTCCTCCTCCAGTTCTGTCGTACCACATGTCTTTCTGCATGTATTCAATTCCTTTTGAACTCAGTTTAACAAGTTCAGTATTGCATGTGCAAATCACCATCACCCGTCGCACGATCCAGATTCTTTCCTCAGTGTGGACAAGTTGTCTCAATCCCATGAGCCAATTCCCCCTAACCCGGCAGAGGGCAAGCATGGCAATTACTCCCCGCCGTGGCCATGGTCAAACATGTCTATCTGGCATCTCATGACATGGAAGGAAACAGGTAGCACTTTTAAGTTGAACTTGGAAGTGACATGGCTGGTACATGACATTCTTCAAGCACCAGACTTCGACATTCAAGACTTGTCGTCATTTGACGCCTCCAGGCACACATCTAATTTAGACACTGCCCAGAAGCAGATCCCTCCTGAAGATGTATTCGGGATCGATGGGTGGAAACATACCACGGTTGAAATCTCAGTACCTACAAGGGAAAAAAAGAAGGAAGGTAATGGGCAGACATTCTTGGTGGATGGTCTTCAGTACAGGCCGATCCTTGATATCGTATGAGCAGTGTTTGCAGAGGCATCAGCCAAGAGTTTTCATTTCATGCCATTCAAGAAGATCTGGAAATCGCCTGTCACCGGTCACAAGCAATGTGTCTACAATGAACTGTACGTCTTAGATACCTGGAACCAAGCCCAAGACGATATAATGAAGCAGAGAAGAGACAATGGCTGCAAGTTAGAAAGGGTCATTGCTGGCCTCATGTTCTGGTCCAATTCAACTCGACTCGCACAGTTTGGGCATGCATCAGCTTGGCTGGTTTATCTTTTCTTTGGTAACCTCTCCAAATATGCTTGTGCTGACCCATAGTCTGGATGTTGTCATCCAATCGTGTTCATCCCTTCAGTGAGTTTTTTTTCTTTTTTTTTTTCTGTTTTTCTGACACTGAAGGTCTCATCATAACACCTAGTTGCCAGAGTCAATCAAGAAGTTCCTATCATCAATCTCCACCAAGAAACATAACCACAACTTGTTGACTCATTGCAAACAAGAAGTTATTCATGCTGTCTGGAGAATATTACTTGATGACAATTTCATCAAGGCTTACAAGAACAGCATCGTTATGACATGCTTCAACGGGACCACCAGAAGAGTATACCCCAGGATATTTACTTACTCAACCAACTTTCCGGAAAAGTGAGTCTCCTTGGCGTGCATGTTGTCTGGGTACTAAACAGTCTGAAGGGTCATACTTGCTACCATTCAGGACAAAGGCCATTGCCCTTGTCCTCACTGTCTGATCCCAAAAACAATGTTTCATCACACAGGACTCGTTAGAGATCTGGCCACAAGATTATCTCATGTCCAAACATACTTGATAGACAAGATCACACTTGCCCACCAGGCAATCTACATGCTCAACAGGCCTTTGAAGGGTTCAGTTGTAGAAGCCATTCTTAAAGACAAATTGCTGGTTCCAACACAGGTGAGAATGCCCTTTGCCATCCAGTGTTCCTCCTAGCAACCTTAATGCCTGACAGAACTCTTTTTGTGAATGACTGTCATCTTTGGGTTTCAAGTTGTTCCCAAATCTGGTGGTAGATTTACTGCACGAATTTGAGCTTGGTGTGCTCAAGTCTGTACTAAAGCACTTGCTCTGAATCATCTATGCTGTTGATCTCCGTGAGATCAACATACTGAATGAACGGTGAGCATGATAACTCTTTGATGAGCCTGTATCTGACCAGCATTCTGACAGATTCACACAAATATCACCATTTGGGCTGAGCACTATTCACTGTTTCCCTCCAGATGTCACAGACACGAGCCAGCAACCAGCACAGTTTTTTGAGCAGGTTCTCCAGGTACAGTATTTCCATCAATTCCACATCAGCTTGCAGTGCTCAACAGGTCTCACTGCAGTGTTCCATCCCTGTGTTCAAAGGTCTCATTCCTCCTGCTCACAATTCAAGTGTTCAATGGCTTTTGTTTTGACTCACTGAATGGCACGTGTTGGCCAAACTTCGCATTCACATGGACGACTCCCTTGTCCTCCTTCAGCAGTCGCTATGGCGCCTCAGTGATCAACTGTGTTATTTTCAACAAGACACCAGTGGCGCATTTGATACTCAAGAACTACCTGGTGAAGCTGCACAGAGGCAGCAGAGGGAAATGGCCAAGTAATGAGAGTGCAAGATCTCGCTGGGTGCAGAGACAACAGCGAAGGGTGAACCAGTGAGGAGAATACTCACTTATGTACTTCGCAGTATGAAGGACTGTTGCAAGTAGCTGTTCACTCGGTGGGAGGAGAGAAGAGCTTAGATTCTATGAAAGTACTCAGGTTTAAGTAGTGTCTAGCTACTGTTTGTGTGTGTTGTGATATCCTTCTAAATAGAGAAGGTGGTATGATAATGAAATAATTGTGAGAACAAATGGTGCAATGTGCAGCAATGAGAGATAAAGGCCATTGGCTATTAGCCATGATGGCGTGATAATTGCATGATATGACACCATCTGGATAAGAATAGAAGTGGTGTCATAGTTATGTTGTAAAGGTCTAGAACTTGTGACATCACGGGTCTAGAAAGTACTAGTAATCATGAAGAGCAACCCAGACAAGATAAGATAATAATTATCGAATCATAAATTCTCAATACTCCACCTCGCTATTCATAATGAAGATGGATAGGGGGAAAGGGTAAGATGTTTCCTGTTGTCCTCAAAGTGTTGCCAAGTTAGATTTTTTGTAAAGATATCTGCAACTTGTTCATTGGTGGGAATATAATAGAGTTTAATCTTCCCATCAGTGACACATTCACAGATATAATGTTCTGGAATTTCAATGTGTTTCAAATGACCTTCTTGAGCAGGATTAGAAGCAAGAAACATGGCACCTTGGTTATCACATAGAAGCGGAATTGTCTTGAGATTAAATCTCAATTCCAAAAGAAGAATTCAGATCCAGGACAATTGTTTTGCAGCTTCTGTCATGCCAACATATTCTGCTTCAGTAGAAGACAACGTAACCTTCCATTGACAACGGGATAGCCAAGAGACTGTTACATTTGTGAGGAACATAGCATAGCCAGATATGGATCGACGATTTTTGTGATCTCCAGCCCAATCTGTATCAGAATATGCTAGGATACCAGATCGACTAGCACCATCATATGTCAAGCAGAGATCCTTGGTTCCAAGGAGATAGCATATAATATATAATGCTTTCTGCAAATGTTCTTCTGAAGGATTTGAAGAGAACTGTGACATTTTGATAACAGAGTATGCAAGGTCTGGATGAGTTCCAAGCATAATGTATAGTAGTGATCCGATGACCAATTGATATCATGAACAGAGATGAGGAGTCGAAGGAGTCATATATGGTCCGGGATTATAACCGGACAGAAGAGGTGTGTGAGCAACTTTGGCAAGATCAAGCTTGAAACACTTAATCACTTTCTCAGTGTAAGCAATTTGATCTAGCTTAAGAGTACATTTTGTGCGATCACGAGTGATGCGCATGCCAAGATATTCTGTTGCAGTGCCAAGATCTCTACTTTCCCATTTTGCCATGAATTGTTTCTTCTTCATCATGAGATAGGAGCAATTGAAGCCAATGAATAAAGCATCATCAACATAAATGACGAGAATAATGATGTCTTGACTGTTAAAATGAACATAAACACCAGGATCTCCATGTGTTCTAATAAAACCCATATCGAGAAATGATTGGTGGAGAGCCTTGTTCCATTGTAGGGCAGCTTGTTTTAGGCCATAGATTGCTCTGAGCAAGCGACAAACTTTATTCTCCATGCCAGGTTTGGTGAATCCTTCAGGTTGCTCCATATAAATTTCCTCATCAAGACCACCAAACAGAAAAGCTGTTTTGACATCAAGCACTTCAATTTCCCAATCTTCTAGCACAGCAATAGATAGGAGGAGTCAAACAGTTTTGAATCTTGCAACCGGAGAGAAGGTTTCTTTGAAATCTATTCTGTAGATTTGGATAAAACCCTTTGCAACAAAGCAGGCCTTAGTGCAGCCATCACTTTTGACAACATATACCCATCTCCCTTTGACAGGTTTACATCCAGGTGAAAGATCAACCAATTTCCATACTTTGCGTTCATGGAGGGATTTAATCTCTTCCTCCATCACAGTTCTCCATTTAGCTTGTTCTGACTTTGGTAGTTTTAGAACATCCTTATAGTGTGAAGAAACACCAGCAACAGGTGCAGCTGCGGCTATAATGTGGTTAAAGAACTTCGCACTATACATAGTTCCAAGATCTTCTTCTTCATTGCTAGGCAATTGAGAAGGTTCTGCACGTATGTCCCGTTCGATCTCCACTGGAGATCTGTCTCCATATAGGTTATCAGGGAGAATTCGTGGATTACAAACTGTTACAGAAATCCCCTGGATGACCGAGGCCGAGAAACACGAGTTCACTTCGTGGATTACTGCGTGGGAACCCGAGGACTCCGACTCTGATTTCCTCCATTTCTTTGATCTTCCTTCTGATTCCTTTGATCCTTAGATGGAGTTCCGTTCTTCTTCTGCTCTTCTCTTCCAACCGGAACTCCTGATCCTTTGCGCAGTCCGCAGTATGTCTTTCTTTGTTCCGTTCCGTTTCTTCCCATTCCTCCCCTTGACCCTATTTCCTTTATGGACGTATCCCCTTCTAGAACGGCATTCCGCTGTTCCGTTTCCCCTTTAGGATTCCTTATTCAGGGTCCGCTCATTGGTATATAAATGCCTGGAGTACTTGTACTTTTCCCCAGTTAGTTCTACACAATACAAGTGTAGTATCTAGCCCAATCTGCTGGTAACTTGTGAGTTACTTGTCGAGACCCTTCTCATAGTCTCTACGCCTACCAAGCGTCATAGACTCTTCAATTAGCTTTGTGGGTAACGCGGTCCACAAGCTCCAAACCTTTCGACTTCACCCGTTGTTCATCGCGTGACTCTTGCCGATAAAGCTAGGTTCTACGCTTAGCGTAACACAAACACAAGTTCCTCTGCGTAACTGTGGTGATTGTAGATGGTAGGCAGGTGGTGGAACAGAGGGTGGAGGAGAGCAAGATGGCTGTTGATCATTTCGCGGAGGAAATTGTTGATTGGAATGTGGATCTTCCATTCGTGGAAAAAGATATTGATGCATGACCAGAATATGTTCAGCTGAGTTAGGATTGTGTTGATCTCTATGGTCACTATCTCGGTCCGTGATGTTGTCTGGAATAGAAACGTTGGCAGGTTTGTCATCAGTCTTTCTAGAACAGTGTGGAAAGACAAATTCATTGAAAGTGGCTGTGGTGGAAACCACAACAGTTCTGCGCTTAGTTAACCAGAATTGGTAACCTTTAGTGCCTTTTTCATATCCAATGAAGGTGGCTTCTTCAGATTTTGCTGAAAGCTTGTTAGCATGATCTTCCTTAGGAATGAAGACGTAAGCTTGGCAACCAAATACCTTGAAATAAGACACATATATCTCCGTTCCATTTAGAAATTGGAGTTGACCATTCAAGACGATGCATAGGCTGTTGGTTGTAGATGTATAGGGCAGTTTCTACAGCATCTTGCCAGAATGACAGAGGTAGGCAAGCATGTTGGCGCATAGCCTCAGCTTTCTCAAGAATTGTGTGATTGAAACGTTCAGCATGACCATTTTGCTGCGGGGTTCGAGGCACAGAAGTTTGATGTTTAATGCCTCTGGATGATAAGAACGTCCAAAGAGAATGATTAATGTATTCCCCCCCACAGTCTGAACATACAGAGTAGAGATGAAAACCAGTTTGGTTCTCCGACCAGGCAATCAAATCCTGAAGTGCCTGAATAGTGTCGGCCTTAGATTTAAGAAAATGAAGGGTTGTGAAACCTGAAGCATCGTCAATAAAGGTAATAATCCACTTTTTGTGGAAACGCGACAAAGTCGGCATTTCACAAAGATCAGTGTGAATTAAATCAAGAACCCGAGAAGCTTGTTTCACAGACTCAGAGAAAGTCTGTTGATGAGCTTTGCCAAGGGCACAGCCCCTGCAAATATCGGGTTTATCCAGAATTGATAAAACAGGTATGCCCTTGAGAGAAGTATGGGCATGCTGAAGCGCATTCTTGGATGGATGTCCAAGCCGATAATGCCACAAGTCATAGGACTTGTCATCCTGCAAGGAGTTAACCAAACCATCAGGAGTGATCTGAGCAGACTGAAACCAGTGGAGCGGAGTAGTTGGCAATAAAGCAGATGCCTATATTACCAACCTTCCTTGAGAGTTCCAGATCTTGGTCTGATCTGTAATTTCACACTTAAAACCCTGATGGGTAAGCATGGTAACAGATAATAATTAATGAGCAGCATTGGGAGCATACCAAACTCCAGTCAATATGAAAGGAGTAGCTTCTGAAATATCCTGTTTAAGAACAATGGTACCTGGTCCATGCATATGCATTATTGCTCCATTAGTGGTACCAGCAGAGTGTGTTCCGTTAGACAGATTCAAGAAATCATTGAGATAAGGCATTATGTGATTGGAACATCCTGAATCAACAAGCCAATGATTATGATAAAAATCAGATTCTTGATTTTTTGTGCCTAGAGCTAATGCCCCTGAATAAGCAGAATCATAGTAATATTCACCATCAGCTATATTGGAATAGTCGCTGGATGTATCCTCCTCTTCCTGTTTAAGAATACTACAGTTTATGCTGTGTTTCCAGGAACCATTATGGTTACATTTAGTATCACCATGGAAATGAGAAGGAAGTGACTTTGGCCACTTGGATTTAGCTTCTCTCTTAGAGCAATGGGGGAGAGGAGCCGGTACGAAAGGGCTGAGAAGGTCCGGGTTCACCAGGGACAGCCATAGCAATGCTCATGCCCATATCTTCTTGATTGTAGTCCCATTGGGCTTCCAATTCAAAGAAGGTAGGTTGATTATAGTCAGGATCAATGTCCATTGTCTCAACTGCGTTGGCAAAACCGTTAACCTCATTAGCACGTGCTTTACCTTTCCCCTTGTGATCACCCTTCTTCTTGGAAGGCCCCTGAGCACCCTGCGAAGCAGAAGTCCTTGTGGACAGCTTATAGGGCTTCCTCCCACAATGGGTCTTGTTGCTGCATGGGACACTTGTTGTCCAGGGTGACTGTAAACTTCCCAGCAGTTTTCTGACAGATGGGATTTCCCACAGTGGATACAAGTAGGATGGGTAGGAGCACATTGAATTGTATTGGTATGATTGGCTTCTGGTTGTTCCTCAACCTGGAGGCGATGGACAAAAGAGCGCTTGTTTGAATGAGTAGTCGAATGAAGTTGTGATTCCAATAAAATTTTCGGAATGAGGTTGTCAGGAGTAAACGTAGCAGGACTGACAGTCTGGACAATGGTTGAGACAAGAGAGTGATACAAGGATGGTAGAGTGTTCAGCATGATCATGCCATGAATGTTGTCGGGAAGGGAGAGACTAGCAGTAGTCATTTCATAAAAATTACTGGTCAGCTGGTTAAGCTGACTCAGGATGTCTGCTGCATCACGATGGTTGGTCTCATTAGGATCAATGATCCTAGTATGAAGAACCTTAGCAAAGGCTTCGTATTGCCCTGTAATCCCGACAGGAGAATAAAGCATAGCCAAATAATCCCATAAGTCCTTTGCAAGAGACAGATGAGTTACGTCACTGATTGGTTCATAAGCGTCTTTCATGAGATACTGCATGTCAGCATGAATAAAAATACTGATCATTGATTGTGCCTGGCAATCGTATGAAATCCAAGTGGCCCTAGTTGCTGCATCAGGTTGAGCAGCATATGTCACAGATCCGTCAACCACGGTCCACCAAATGGCCATAGTAAGGAGGTTGTGGACTTGACGAGACCAAGTAGCATAATTGCTACTGCTGGTAAGAACAGCAGTGTGGGCTTGAATGGTGGAGTTAATGTTGAAAGAAGACATGTCTGCTTATAGAATGAAGATATTGGTGATGAAAGTCTGTATAAAGAATATTTCATCAGTAATGACTAATGGAAGCGGAGGAGGTAAAGCAGAAGAAATGGGAATCTGTGCATATGTTCCAGAAGCATCATCATTGTCGTCATGAAGATCTGTGAGTGGAGATAGCGCCGCAAGGACTTCTCTTTCTTCATTTCTGACTATATCCAAGGATAGAAGCGAAGTCGGAATATTGATCCATGTGACAATCAGTCGAGACCTGAAATATTCAGGTTCGAGTTCCTCAAATTTTTGGAAATCGAGATGAGGAAAGAAATGGGGATTTTCAATCAATGAAAACTGTCCATTTCGATCACGAAATCCAAACTTGGGATGATTGTGTGATGAGTACATGGGAATAGTAACCAAGATACTATGTACAGCAAGATGAAGATAAGAATGAGTCCAAAAAAGAAGCTCAGTAGGGACGTTCTGAACGTATCCTGGCTTGACGGTGCTTGCATACCGACCTCCTAACGTAATAGGAAGCAGGCACATCTTCGGCGGTGAGATTCATAAATCTTGGCTGCACGATAGGCAGAACACCAGATGCCGTTTGTTCTTCTTCTTCATGACCTGCACCTCTAGGATGGCAAGGTTGGGCTCCGAAGGTATTACCAATGTCATAACCATTGTCAAGGGCTAAGAGATGGTAGTCAATCTCCATTCATTTGAGCATATCAAACCAGGGGTTCTTCATTTTCCATATGTGTCTCCATCTCACATCTATGAGAGAATTCCACAACTGCTGATGAGGAATGTCCAAGTTAATGCCAGGAAACTCGGAGAAAGCAGGAAGCTGTGTGAAGACATGCTTAACATAAACATGCATCTGCTTCTTGTGATCCCAGATCACATCACCTTCTTGTTCATCAAACATTTCAGGTTTGTTGAAGTAAACCTGAACAAGAGCGGGGTCGAGATCTTCATTGGGCTTCTGGGCCCGAATAAGATGGCACATTCCCATGTCGAAGATGTGGAGAGTGCGACGAATAATCTCAAAACCTTGATGGTGCACTGGCACACAAGGCATCTCATGGTATTTCTCTACTGGGAAAGCAATTCCCAGACCTTCATAGAATGATGTGAGTGGTTCATTCCAATATCCAAGTCCTTCCAAGTCGTAGCGCATATTGTTCGACGTATAAACTCAGTCATCTTCTGCAATGTCAGCTCCTCTATACTTAACTGGAACTTGAATCACAGATGCAAGTTGGCTAGTTATCTCCAAAGAGAAGATGTGGAGATGTTCGTCAATTGTGACGAGAGGAACTTCTGGATGAGCCATGAGAGCTGGTACTCCCAGTATCTGACCAGGCTCTTCTTCGGAGTCCATATACAGGGTCTTGTAGTACTGGTGTCAAACTGGGAGTGGGAGTCGAGGAGGGAATATGATGATCTTCTCAGGGAATGGGTCCCACATGACTGGATTGAGCTCCGCTTTCACCATAATAAGTGGAAAGGGCGAATGGATTGTTGGAACAGATGGTATATCCTCCGACGTGGGTCTCGTAGGTACCTCTGGGATCAAACCAGGATTCCCAGACAGGGGGTACATGAGGTTCAGTGATGTGGAGGGAGTCCTCTCGTCTCTCACGTGAACATTGCCTTTCAGAATGAACTGAACCAGGCAAATGGCCCGAGGAGTGATGAGACATAGAGGAGGATTGGAGAGGTTGGAGGTTGACATTCTGATCATCAGGAAGAGGGATGGAGATGTCTTCAGGAGGTGAAGAAGGTGGGCTTAGATGATACCCAGTAGAACGTGAAAAAGTAGGAAGGATGGGAGATGCTGGAGTATTGATGTAGGAGTTTGGGTGAGAAGCCAGAGGAATGGAAGAGTGATAGGTGGGATCCAAAATATAATTTGAAAGATGAGTGTAGGTGACTCCAGGAGGAATCAGGTAGATGTCGGGACGACAATGATTGGAATAATTGGGATGGTGACAGTTGTCACCACACAGATAGATGCAAGCGAGCCAATCAAAGTCTTGATGGCAACACCAAGTGCACCAATAAACTGGATTAAGATTTAGGACACTTGCCTCGTATTGGGATAAAGCAGGATAACGACATAGTTGTGACCTGCATAAACGAGGTTGTTGTGTCAGTACCTGTTAGGGACCGTGCAACTCCTGAGGGAACTCTGGAACTCCGGAGTTCGTGCAGACGGATAGAACTTCGGCTTCAGCTTATGTGCTGTGCCCTTGCTGTCATTCATGTCCCGTATTTCAGAGCGAAGAGAAACAGAGGAGAAGGAAGAACAGGAGTCTGTCCTAGTCGATAATCAAGCTACTGTACACAGAGTATCTAGGAGTTTATATATGGAGGAAGAGTACAGTATTAGTAACAGATGATGGAGATGGAGGACAGGAGATCAGAAAGCCGGTGCTGCGCTCCGGCAGGACGAATGCCGGAGCTGTGTGAGCACAGGTCGGAGGTATCTATGAATCGGAACTAAACTAAGTGCAGAACAAGGAATATCGTAAGTAGAATGTCAGAAGGATTTAGTCAGAGGTACAGAAGGTCCAGAGGAATGTAGATACATAATTACAGAGAACAAACCGGAGATTGCTCCTGAAGGAGCGGAGTTGTGCCCGGAGGGCCAGAGTGTGCTTGGGGTTGGCATGGTATATGACAAATACCGAGGTCAACACTGGCCATCAAAAGAAAGCACCACGATCGGCTCTGATGCCAAAGAAGTTGAATCTTGACA